>WURV02152625.1:0-17063 GCA_011762755.2 Epimenia babai
GCAGTAATAACAGTAGTGAGAGTAATAACAGTAACCTAATAATAACAACTGTAGTAATAATAACTTCAATGCTCGTTATTAAAAATTACAGCAAAAGATTT
Source organism: Epimenia babai (assembly GCA_011762755.2). Classification (NCBI taxonomy): domain Eukaryota; kingdom Metazoa; phylum Mollusca; class Solenogastres; order Cavibelonia; family Epimeniidae; genus Epimenia; species Epimenia babai. The sequence continues at coordinate 102 of WURV02152625.1, forward strand.
TTTCGACGAAAGGGGACTGAATGCACTAAAAAAACTCTCTTGCTATACTTGAAGTTTTGGAGCACATTTAGCAAAGCATCACAACAATTTATTCAAACATCTTTTGAATAATAGCATGACGAATCATTGAATACTTTTGTTAACACAATATTTTGAAAGACATACTGGTGTAAAGCAAAGTTTAGGCATAGACAAAAGCCATTGGATTCATTTTATGCCGCATTTTTATTTAATACAGTGCAAGTGTATTTTAAACATTACGTGTACAGCAAGGGGACACTACTCTTTTCACTGTGTTGCATTTTCGTAGTTATCGCCTTTCAGTCGGTATGGCTTATTAAATAATTTACATACCGAAACGAAATCTCGGAATTTGTCGTTTTAACTGACTCGCAGACCTTAACCATTTTGGCTTCTGTCCACTAGTAGGACGAGCTTTTAATACGCTTTAATTAATGTGTCACTAATTTTGCTTTATCAGCATAAAAGGCTTGCTGGCATGATCCACTCCATTTTCTTGTCTTTGCGGGTAATATTGGATTTACATCTGTCCGATTGATCAGATCCGACTCCCGCCTGCGTCATTTTTTCCCGGTTGTGGCAAGGTTAAGCTGCATTTCCATTGCTCGATAGATATCACGTGGTATTGGATGCGCGCGCATAATGCTTGTTTACAAATTGGCTACCACGTGGAAATGTATGCTACTACATCACGAAAAAATGAAATTTCGCCAATAAACGAACTTCAACCAATGCATTGTTTTAATAGACTACGTGGCGCGAAATGCAATTGTAATCTATTCACGCCATTATTTGAGGCATCGAAGATCTTTTAAGCATGGAACACCGCAAATTGAAGGTTACAAAAATCCTCATAATCAACTACGTAATTTTAATATGTGAAAGATGATAGAGAGAAAGGTAAAGGCAAAGGTAAAGGCGAGGTTTCGGTGCTACTTGGTGCTACTTAAGATGATAGATGTACCGATTTATTATCAGCCCGTTATATCTCAATATAACGGACTGATAATAAATCGGTACATATAAATCGTTTTATAACTTGTAGCGCCTGTATTGATAGTACAGTATTTCATCTGTTATGTCCTTAGTAAAAATAGTGAATCACATTGGCCCTAGGTTAGGCCCAACTCCATAAGGTTAATGCTAATTATTCCAGATTAGTGAAGAAATTATATAGTATATCTTGTAATTCAGTGAAAATGGCAAAAGAAATCCACATTTCTGATTTTGTCATAAATTGCGTTTATTCTAATATCTCCGAGTTTGTCTTAAATTTTTTTCTCCAAGGTTTTCGGAGAAAAAAAACAATTACAAAATAGCAGTTGATATTTCGCATTATTGGTCGATTTACTTAGTTAGAGACTTAAGAAGTTAGCTTCGTTGTTGTTTTGATATAGCCCAATAACTTTCACATAAATCGTTTTAGTTTTAATCAGTGAATGAATAGTAGTGGAAGAAAAATTAATAAAATGCTTGAAAATCTTCGAAGCATGTTACGTTTAGTTTTACATAACGCTTCACACTTCAGACAGTTTGTCAAGTCAGTCCGTGCCCTAATTTCGTTGTCACATGATATTCCATAAGCCACGCCACAACAAGGAAAAAATGTCACCATCCGTCTGGCTCTCCCGCTCCTTCGTTACTTTCACGTGACACGTTCGTCATATGATCGACCTAGTTACAAAATGGCCGATCACATTAGCGACTCGAGCGACGAAGACAGGTCAAATTTACTCGCAGTGGTAGATTATTCATGGTTTAATTCTGCCTGACTGTCAGTATCTCCAGACACAACTACGATTAGATCATCAGCGACGCAAATTAGGCCTTCTAATCCTGTCTAATCCCGCAAAGGCTTCATGTAATCGCTTTGGAAAAATCCCGCTGCTTCTCTTATACCGAAGGGTGATCTTCAAATCAAATATATTTCATTTCATTTCATTTTCATTTCATTTCATTTCATTTCATCTCAGGCAACGGTCACTGACAAATGGTTTTAATACTGTTGTTAATGAACTGGATTCGCCGCCGAGTTTGAAATGCCAGAATGACCTTTTCTCAACGCGACCTGCAAATTCTCGAGTGAACGTGATATTAAATTTAATTGTGACAAATCAGTTTGTTTACTGTTCCTATCAAAGGACAATATATTAAAATGTAGGGCGAGGTTGAAGATTTTTCAAAGTGACAGTGTCTTAAACTATGTTAACAAATCTAAATATGTGATATTCCTGACGGCTGTCTTGACAATAATGACATTAAAATATAAGAGGTGTCATTGTTTTTACGCGATCATAACTTATCCGAGGTTTTAATCAATGTACACCGTGTGGTAAGCAGAGATTATTTTCTTGCTTATTGTTTCAATCTCTCTGGAACACAACTATAAGCCAGCTACCATGAGGTCGTGTCTTAAAAATGAAGATTTTGTACACTAGTACAAGTACAGTCAGTTATAATACTAGAAACTGCCTTGATTTTTATCGTAAATGTAATGACGAACTTACCTGTTGATCATAGAATAATGGAGCAAAATTCATTCTTAGCCATAATTAAAACTATATTTGGTATTCTATTGAAGGAATGATGTTTACATATTCGTTTAATTGACGTTTTACAATTTGTAAAGTCTCATTGTTCGAATTGTTCTGGTCTCTAAGACACCGTTAAGTTGACTACTTACACTAACATACTTGGTTCGTTATAACTATTTTTATTGTTGTCAACAGAGAGTTCCATATATCCTCTGTACTTTGTCCATCGTAATGGCGAGTTGTGCTGAGAGTCTCTCCGAGCCACTCAGTGAATTCCTGGTTCTTGTCTGGGTAGATAATTTTTTGTTGGTGTTGATTCTAGGCGGGAGATTTTTCCTTGAATGATAAAACGTCTTTGGTCAACGTTTTCCCTTTGTTGCAATGAGGTATCGGTTGGTATTGCGATAATAGACTAGAAAAATAATTACTATTTTTTAATTCCTCGCTGCAAGTTGCTTTGTAGTTTCGCTTTTTATAAAATGGGAAAGTTGATGTTAATGCCAATGTGAACTGAATGCATCAGTCCCGTGTGGGATTTCTGGACGAAGTTAGAAGGTGTGGACATATGGTCTGATCGTACTGTTGTAACCCTCTGCGGCCTAAGCCTACTGATCCGATAAAATGGGAAAGTTGATGTTAATACCAATGTGAACTGAATGCATCAGTCCCGTGTGGGATTTCTGGACGAAGTTAGAAGCTGTGGACATATGGTCTGATCGTACTGTTGTAACCCTCTGCGGCCTAAGCCTACTGATCCCACCATGTTCTCTTATAACACCCACCGTCCTCTTGAAATTCCTTCTTGGTAATGCATGGATTGACATCTGAACTTCACTCCTAACATCTCTCTGAGGTATGTCTAAATAGGCAACTGATATTCGGCACTTTTGATATAAATATTCTATTTATTTCTTTATAAAATACCAATTAATGCTAGACAATCGCAGATAATAAAAATCAAATACTAAGGGGTTATTCCCAACGTAGAAATCTGGTAAGGGTACCCCGGCAATGTGGTGGGGCACGTAACGCAAATGTAGCGTTCATTCGACGTTGTCGTCTCATTGTCACCGCTCACCTTTTCCTTTACCGATCTGTTGAATGTTGAACGTCCGTGGTAATGTAAAGAAATAATATGTAATTTCTATAGCTCATTATCAGAAGTTCTATCCTTTCACGCACGCATTACAACAATCAATAAACATGAAACAGTGGCACGCGTAAGATTTAAAGTGCATTTTAAATGTTTTGAGTTGTGATTAAAAGCAGTGATGTAAGTGATCGAGCACGCGTAAGATTTAAAGTGCAAAAATGTTTTGAGTTGCGATTTAAAAACAGTGATGTAAGTGATCGAATGGTCAGTGGATATTTATTTCATAAGGTTGGGCCTATGCCGGAATACGATGACCTATCCGACGTAACATTGATTACTTGCCGTCAAGAAGTCGTCAGGGGAGCGGAGATGCCTGTTAGGCACATACAACCTTATTCGGAAGGAGTGATACATATCTATTTTGATACGGCGGTTTATCTCGGACGGGACTTGAACATCTCATGCATATCTCTCTTCTGTTTCTCAGAGAACCGCACTTTATGTTGTCGTCATTTATTCCGACGAACAATTCCTCGGCTATAAGAAAGCTTGTTGTTCGATAAATTTTTATTCGTCTCTTAACAGTGCAACCGTTAGTCCATTTGTCAAATCATTTATACACTAACGCCGTTAGCCTACATTACACCATCATTTCGATGTAAATAAAACTAACCGTATTCCTGCAGAAATCTAATTCTCCAACTTCAAATTCCAATAGATAAGTTATGCACTGTTGGCGTGCAGTAAAATTTAATCAAACTTTAATAGCCCATCAGGGGTATAGGTTTTTTCCTGTGCATTTCTCTCCAAACTTTAATAATGAAGCTGATATTTTTCGCAACTGAGAAATTATAAGATTTCATGCCTGTTTGGACCGCTCCGAATAAATTAATGATTTATTCGCCTAACCCATATACGAAGTTTTGTCGAGCTAAAATTGGGACCCACGCGGATAACACGCCTACACTGCGTTCATATAACCTTGTGAGACACAAGGAGCCATCTAACGATTGTGCATTTGAAAACTAAACTGTTTCTTCGAATAGTAACGACATGGAAGTATATTGGACGCGAATGATACTATGTCAAATGTTAAAACTAGGCGTGTGACGGAGTTGGTGTGTTCCCCACAGTAATTAATCAGGCGGTGTGTTCCCCACAGTAATAAATCAGGCTAATCGGTTCATCGTGACCGCCACATTATATTTCAGCTAGCCCTGTAAAGGACCCGTGATGGGCATAATAGTTAATTGGTTGATTCTAGCCAATTGATACATGGCAATACTTGAGTAGACATTAATTACCCTTAAAACAAGTCTCGTGATTTATATATTAGCCTCTACTTTATACTTCGACCTTTTTTTGTATGGGGCCGAGTATGGCCTAAATAACTAATTGTTCTTATCGTACAGATATATACTACAGCATAGAGTAATTTAACAAACAAGATTCGTGACTTATATGTAGCTCATTTATTTGGATTGCGTTCTGGAATCAACTTTAATATGCATTTTTTTAGCCGGTATTTGTGGGTTGTCAATGATTAAGTAGGTTGGAATTTAGCTCTGCCGTACTCTGTCTTTGGCGCTCCTAACCCCATATCCACAGGCCCCTTCGGCGGCGCGTGTTCACCTTTTCACTCACCCTGTCCACGGCCCTCTCAGCACGTTGTATAATTCTCTCCACTGAAATTTAATACAATAACTGTGATCTTGTTATCTAATCATCTAATCAACTGAAAGTTTCTACAGTTAATTAAAAATATAAACTTATTTCTAAACAAGTCACGAAACATTTTCTTGAAATATATATCTATCTAAAGCTAATCGTCTAGGGTTAATCCATGAAACACTTAAATATCAATGAGTGTAAGTCAAATTATTATGGAGATAATTTATTTTTAGGGCTACTAACGATTCTGCTCGCGCTCCTCGGGCGTGAGGCAGAGAGCGGACACCAACAGACAGAGAACGATGCATGCAACCGCGAGAGTCTTCATCTTTGAGGGCCTGTTTGAGAAAAACTACTGTATCTTGGTGGGGCACGGAATACTTTAACAGTTAGAAAATCATGTGTTAGAGAAGCAGGGTTTTTATTGCAATTTGAGTTGGCAGTTCACCATATAGATTTCTACCGTATTTATAACATTTGTTATCTCCCTTCAGCTTTACGTAATTACTTCAACTGGACTAATCAAATTAATAATATAAATAATATAGTTGATCATGTCCATGTCTCTGACGCTCGATGCTCTTTCACGAGTTTCGAATATCGAAAGACAGAGAAGCGACGTGTATATGGAAGCTAGACCCAAGAATGTTCTCGTTAACGCCAAACCGTCTCTACGACTAGTTCTATCTTTGCAGCTGTACATGAATAATATATGCCATATCCTTAAAGAATTGAGAATAAACTTCATTTGACAAGTTATAACGACTGAATAGCTATTATTACGTAAACACAACACAACTTGATATAGTAATAAATTATTGTCTCTGTGTACATATCCAAAATACACTTACAGTGTATTACCAAAATATGCAGATGCGGAATATAAGTAATCAGATGTGATTTAGAGTCGCAGGTCGGGACTACTATAGTACATGAAAACTCCTCAATACAAAACCAATAATAAAACAAGTTGATAGAGTAACCACGACAATTGTGAAGGCCTACAGATCTTAGGGTAAATACTCACAGTTCGGATGTTTGATTTAAAAATCTTCGAGAGAATTTCAAATTCAAGGTGGTAACAAAGCGGTGGTCTGCCGCTTTTATACTTTCAACTTCTGAGGTTGTCTCGCCCGGGCTCCAGAAAAATCTCGGATATCCAATAAAATCCAGCCATTTTCGAATGGTATTACGATTTAATTGCCATTTTTATTGTTGTAACGCATCCACCCTCATTCATCCGTAATCCGATTGAATTGCGAGATGTTATTTGCCACGTCCCAACTTTATATTGTGTACATTTATATATTTTTCGAAGGATTTTGTAGGGAGTCGGTCGTAGGTTTTTGAAAGTGTTGGTATACCAGAATTTTGTTTATTTCTTAGCAGTATATCATTTAAATTATGATTTGCGATGTTATAATTCGATCGAAATATCTTTGAACCAATTGTATTTTTTACTAGTTTCAGGGGGAGAGAATGGTGTTTAGTACTTCTAGTCCCCATTTTTCCAATATTTTTTGTAACCTTTAAAAACCTTTTGATCGTTTTGCTCAACAGTTACGATGTGCTTCATTGTATACTTCCTGAAATGTTTTCGAGAAACTGATATGCTGGCATGTGATGTCTTATTTCGATGTGTCCGGAGGAGCGAAACGTTTTTCTTTTGAACATAGTTATATACAGAGAGTCAGTGTCTGCCATTCCACGGCTCGCCAGATGTTTATTGTGGCATTATAACCATTCTTGCATTTTCATAGCTGTTAATTTGATCGGACAATTTTGCGTTAAAACAAATCAATTAATAAAACACAAATGAAACCGTTTTCTCGTTATGTAGGTTGCGTCTGATTTTGTGATTTGCATCACTGATGAATCCAAATAGCGGATTAACGACAAAGTGTCGATGCTCGTGACGGACTGATAGAACGCATGACCAAGAAAATTTCGTATTAACAACTGCAATATTCCAATATGGGTATTTGGTACTAAAACAGACTGTATAATCTGAGGTGCAATAAGGATGTTTATTAAGTATGTTTTTTATTACTACGTCACAAGTGCCGTCGGGCAGTTTGTCAGTGTTCGAGATGTTGGCTTCTACACCACGGTTATCCAAACGCTGCAACATCGTTGGACTCGGTGTGTAGAGCCTAAGGGGGACTATTTTAAAAAATGACCACCAAACAATCTCATTTGGAAAAGGCATCTTGATCGGCCTATGAACTTTTCAGTCTCTCTCGTATTCGATTGTGTAATTGGGGTTTCATATGAATGTATTTAAGTTAACCGTCGCCATACGGTCAGAGAAGAGTTGTACCTTAACAAAACAGATGCACCGATGAAAACAATCTTGTTATTCCTTTATATGCGAAATTGTTACACCTGATATGTAATAACTGTTTGCCTTTTTGTCAGAGGACAAAAGTCGTAGATGCGAGCATGAAACAAATGTAATGCATGGAATGTAGCGGTTTGGATGACTAGACATGTAATATCACGTAAGCTATCGAAAGATATTTGACCCTTCGAATTAGTAATTGAGGAATAATTGTGGGAAACTATTTCGGACGAGACAACCAGGTTAACAGACTGAACAGTTTTATAGTAATATAATCAACGTTACCAACCTGACGTCATATAAGCGTAAGACGATGAACAAGATCGTGGGCCATTTTTCTCAGATAACTTACGCGTAATTTCGTTTGCTAAAATTCAGATATTAAAAGAATAATAGTGTATAAGACACGAAACAAGTTTTTATGGATATATACGACATGGTAACAGTTACAAATAAAAGTTGGTCGTATGTTTACGAAAACATCATTATGGCCAAATCGGCTTTTTTATGTATATTTAATTCCGTATTGATCATATTCGGTAAAGTAATATGTCGTCCGACTAGGAACAAATGTCGCTGCGATTGTTGCCATGACACGGTCACGTCTGTATAACAACTGCTATTCAAGTTAGGATACTATTGCAAGAATTTTTACTGTTATTGTTACTGTTTTACGTTGTACGGCTGACGAGTGGGGTCACCGTGATCTTGGGCACCTTGTCTTTATAAGCGCACCCCCTTCAATTTGGTAATTTATTGCCCGATAATTCTTATTCGATTTTCATGCTACACCGACATCTCGATTCATAGAGCAGTGTTATATACTTTACACATTATAAGTCAACGGGAAATAATTACTTGAGTACATTCAATGACAAGATAGGGTGTCATGTGGCCGTATAACAATCCTCGTACACCTGCTTAGGATGTTTTTTCAGGATGGATTGCCAAATGCGGGGAGTCACAGCGACTTATGCGCGTTCTGTTTAACATACAAACACTAGTAGGCCTATCCACTCTTTATCGGTTCCTCATTATTTGAATTCAGCAGTGATGAAAAAAATCCGATTCCTCACTAAATTTACAACAAAATTTTTTCATTTTTTCGCTAAATTTTCTGTTTTTGACCACAAAGTTTTTAGTTTTTTCTTTTTTGCAAACCATAACTGAAAATTTATTATAAGATCTTTTGAATAACAACAGCACGAATCATTGAGGCCTTTCGCCGACACAATATTTCAAAAGGTATACTGGTTTGAAGCGAACTAAATTCTAGTATACCAACACTTATACCAAAATATACGGGCGACTCCCGTAAAAATCATTTGGAAAATATTTAAATGTAGGCTATACAATGTAAAGTTGAGACGTGGCTAATAATAGCTCGCTATTCCATCGAAATAAGGATGAAAGAGGGCGGATCCTAAGAATTGCAATTAAATCGTAAAACCAATCGTAAATGGCTGGATTTTACTGGATAACCGAGATTTCTCTGGAGCATGAGCGAGACAGCCCCAGAAGTCGAAAGTATAAAAGCGGGGCATACCACGGCTTGGTTACCACCTTCAATTTGAAATTCGAAGTTTTTCAAGTCAAACATCCCAACTGTGAGTATTTACCCTCGATTTCGTTGGTCTTGACAATTCTCTGGGCTACTGTATCAACTTTGTTAAGTGATGGTTTTGTATCAGGGAGGTTTCATGCACTGAAGTGAGTATAGACTGCGAATCCAAATGCATTGGATTAATTATATGCACATTTGCATTTTATGTAAATACAGTGCCAGTGTATTTTTGATATTATGTACATAGCAAGGCAACACTCTTTTTTCACTGTGTTGTGTTTTCTTAGTTATCGCAATTAAGTTGTTACGCATTCATAAATAATGTTTTTTATCATCTACGCTTGATAGTCCCTTTGATATCGCTGCGAAAATACTTCTGCTAACGGAAATCGTTTCACGTTTACGATAGCGTTCAGCATTCATTTATTTGCCGCTCCTCTGCCTTTTGGAAACTTTCAAGAGCGCGCTGAAACTCTTGAGCATGCCAGCATTATACGAGAATATCTGCAACAAGAAATGATCGACTATTTCAATTGATTGGCCGAATTGGAGTATTTGAGGCATTTACGTAACGTTAAAGGTGGGTAACAAAAGGAAAACACGGAAAAACCTTTTTGGTTGGCGCCCAACCCACGAATGTGAATATATTTGTTCTCTACCAAATCATCTCCTAGCTAAGTTATTCCGTCCCTGACTGAGATCGTTCTTGTCAGACAGACGCTCAAAGATGAAGACTCTCGCGGTTGCATGCATCGTTCTCTGTCTGTTGGTGTCCGCTCTCTGCCTCACGCCGGATGAGCGCCAACAAAAAGGTGAGTCACAAGATAAATTAGGTCTACCAAAATCTTTATTATATTCATCGATACTAAACTGCTTCGTGGATTGAGTGTAAGCGAATGTCTCCAGATAATCCCGTACGTATCAAAAACAATGTTCCGTGACTTGTGTAAAAGTAAGTGGATCTTTTGAATTTATTGAATAAATTTCAAGTGTATAATATTAAAAAAGCAATGTAATCTGATCATATTGCAGTGGAGAAAATCATGAAACGTGCTGAAGAAATGGAGGGAATCGTGAATGAAAGGGTGGACACGCGCCGTAGAAGGGGTCTGTGGATATGGGGCTAGGAGCGTTGAACAACGGAGTGCGACGGAGTTAAATACCAACCGAACCATTGCCCACGTATACCGACTAACAACATACATTTTACCTGTGATTACACGGTATTCTAGACCGCAGTCAAATAAATAAACAATATATAATTCACGAATCTTGTTGTTGTCTAACTGCTATAATATGATTTAGTGTGAACATCTAGCCATACAACAACAACCAGTTATTTAGGCCATAAGCGGCCTTATACAAAGGTTGAAGTATCGGTGATAACGAATGGATCAGACTGACATTCTCTGGAAACACCGTTGTAGAAATCATCGAGTCTGGGTGGACAGATCACCTTCGATAATCAGGCCATTAGTGTTGAAACATCAACAGAACCTACAGTTGTTGTACACACGTGACATACATACACACATATATCCGTGATAAATGATGATTTTTACAAAGAGATAACGACATATCGGGGAGGTAAGCGTCAAAGATACAATCTGGAGTACATTCTAGAGTGCACTCTCGAGACCAGAGATCGAAACCGGATCCTGTACAATTCAATTGTTTTCCGCGTCGGTTCAACATATAGATCAAGTTTATTTCGGCTGATAATTTATGATTCGGTTCAAGTAGGTGCCGGTCCACTTCGTTATGCAAACTCTTAATTTATCAGCTCCGATAGCATAGCTTATCGATTGGGATTTTATGTTGGGAATATTTCTGGAAATATGCGATTGCATGGTTTTATAGTGATATGAGATGTCTTGCAGGTAGCGACCTGGCATGGAACAAAAACGTATAAGATAGATACGGTAAAGATCATCAGGCTATAAAATAGAATCTCTGGTACAACGAGCAAATGCATCATATCTCACGGCCAAGAACAAATTCTCGAATGGGACTGATAATAAGTTTTCTGGGCTCAGTCAAATTGAAATCAGATGAAAAACGGTTGTTGGCTATTTCTGCGATAACGATGCTGACATTACTGTTACACTGGATAAAGTTGAAACTCTTGCAAACGAGATTAAAACAGACTAAACGCCGGGGGCGAAATCGATGAATTTTTGTATATTAATATTAAAGAAATCAGTTTTATCGACGGCCTTTGTAAGGTCTTCAGGAGTCTTCCAGATTGACAAAGTCGCCAGACAACGATATTCGGAATGATTTACGATGAAATCAAAATACGAAACGTTATTTCAAAATGAAAAACTCATTCAAAACAGTCACCGAGCTTTCCTCAAAACTAGACAATGACATTAACGTCAACTTTCATGTTTCTATTTTATTAATAGCGAAACTACAAAGCAACTTGCACCGAGGTATTGAGAAATAGTGACTATTTTTCTAGTCTATCATCGCGATATCAACCATTCCACAATTGCAACAAAGGGAAAGCGTAGACCAAAGACGTTTTATCATTCAAATAAGAATCTCCCGCCTAGAATCAACACCAACAAAAAATAATCTACCCAGACAAGAACCAGGAATTCACTGAGCGGCTCTGAGAGACTCTCAGCACAACTCGCCATTACGATGGACAAAGTACAGAGGATAGATGGAACTCTCTGTTAACAACAATAAAAATAGGTTTATGAGCCAAGTCTGTTAGAGTTAGTAGTCAACTTAATGGTGTCTTAGAGACCAGAACAATTCAAACAATGAGACGTGACAAATCGTAAAACGTCAATTAAACGAATATGTGAACATCGTTCCTTTAATAGAATCCCAAATATAGTCTCAATTACAGAAGAATTTTATTAGGTAGATAAATACCAATACACTTAAATGGCAAAAAAAAACAGAAAAAATACAATTAGCTGTACTGTCTGGAATAGTGTAAAAAGTATACACTAACAAGATGGCGTATATATGTGTATGTGTGTACGTACATTCCAGTGGGCTTACATGGACATATCAATTCTATACGTCACAAATACTGTACTGTAAAATAGACAGAAAGTGTCTAACCAACAAAATCAATGTAGGCTACAGAGCAATTTTGCGCATTTCAAAAACGGCGGACAGCTACTTTAAATAGTTCTATTTGTAAACACAATAATATAACATCGAGGGCCAACATCCAGCCAGTAATATTAAAACATCGACTACTGGACCGGTATAATGCAGATCAGTCCTCTCCCGCTCCCCTGAAAGATTCGCCACGTCACCCAGCACCAGGTGTTGACAGCGTCTTCGGGCTGTATTCACGCGGCACTTTCATGTAGATATCGCGCGAGGTTAAAACGTAAAAGGCGGGGTTTTGGTGCTACTTTATAATTAAATGTCAGTCGCACGTACAACGTTGCGCTGTTACAAGCCGAAAATGTTTTTATAATAAACCATTCTACGACAAATTTTTCTCAGCATTCAAGCACGAAAATCATGCACATTTCCTATTGTGGAAGGCGCGGGAAATAATCCCTGGTTTATGCTGGTTCGAACTCGCACCCTCTCGCATGAAAGGCAGTGCTTCTAACCACTACACTACTGGCGCTAACAAGGACCAACAGGAGGTTCCCCGTGTTTCTGCTCCGTAATAAATCAATCAATTTAGCCATATTGGGACGCGATCAGTAGAAAGGTTTGACGTATTTTTTCGAAGTTGGACTAGGCAGAAGACACGAGGACCGCGTGAAACTCGTCCTCTATATAGCCGAAGGCGCATTTTTCACCGAGGCGGTCGTCAAGATGGCGTTTCGGGCGTTACCAGCGACCCCTCTCCACAGCTAGATGATGCGACCATAATCGCAGGCGGCTCAGGGCAACCCGTACTCCCTTAACTATAACTAAGAATTTTGCTCTATCATTCTATCATTAACAGGTCAGATAAATCTATCTTTGTGCCATATCGGTGGTTTTCTTTCATGCTGTGGTTGTCTCTCGGATATATTTTTCCCATGCACACATTAATATAGCTGCAACTACAATGTGCAATAAATTAGAAAACGTAACGATTTGGTTCAGAGTATTGAATCTAAGCAAAATCAATCATATTATATTCTCTGCAAACCCGTGTATACTGATGTATTTTATTTTACAATACCGTAATGAACAGAGAACAGTATACATTGAATATATAACTGTACTCCAAGCACGTGCTTTAAGAATACTTGGTAGAGTAGGTTATCATGGACACACTGCGCCTATATTTTACAAAAGGAAAAAATATTAACATTCAGTGACATTGTCAAATTTAAATGTGCTTGTTTTCTTTCCACTGCTTACAATAATCTCTTACTAACAAACCTACACGCTTTATTTAATATAACGAACTCTAACCATTCAATCTCTAGAAACCATTGTGATTTTAAAGTTAAATACAAGCCTACAAATTTGAAAAATATGTGTATATCCAATTTTGGTGTTAAAATAGTTTAGATTTAAACATTAGATTAGGTGCCACAATATACACGTTTAAACGTAAGTATAAGCAATATTTGATAAATAGATAAATATGCCGAATACGGACCGAAAGGTGTCAATGGCTAATGATTTGTATAATGACAATTATTTGTCCAGTTACTGGTTATTTCTTATTTATCTCAATTAATGTTATTAAATATAGTTATTCTGATGTTGTTCTCGTTGTGTGCTTATTATATTACATTTTTCTCTTAGTTTTTTTCGAATTTTAGTAAGCTCCACCTTCACGAACTATATTATGCCTCGACTGTCAGATATATGCATCCGCTGATTGCTGTGATTCACCGTTGTATCGGCGTCTTCCGGTTTCTTTCTCTGGATGTCGTCTAATATGCTGAAACTTGACAGCGACAAAACTGAATTCCTCATAATTAATCACACACCTACCTCAGCAGTTGACGTATCCCCTGACGGTCAACTCAGTTTGTATTGCACCTGTAAGTCATGCCTGTGTTCTTGGTGTCATCTTCGATAATGGGTTGTCTCTCGAGAACCATGTCAATAATGTCTGTCGTCTTTGTTACATGTACATCGCCCACATTCGTCGCATCCGTCCCTTTATCACTCAGTCCACCGCACATATTATTATCCATTCCCTCGTTGTATCTCGTTTGGACAATTGCAATTCTATTCTCATTGGTCTCCCCAAATATCTACACAAGCAGTTCCAACGTGTTCTGTTCAAAATACTGCTTGTCGGGTTGTTTTACGGGCCGATAAATTTTTCTATATTACCCCTCTATTGAAACAACTACCTTGGCTCCCAGTCACCGAACGTATCATCTTTAAATGTCTGATCGTCACTTATCTGGCATCGCACGACATGGCACTTATCTACATAAATGATCTCATAACTTATTATATCCCCAATCGTTCTTTGAGGTCATACGATAAATGTCTCGCCAAATCGGTTCGATGTAAACGTGTCTCTACCGGTCGCCGTAGTTTTGCTTCGGCTGGTTCTTCCTTCTGGAACAACCTCCCGCTTGATATAAGATCCATAACCAAGTTCTGCGACTTTAAGTGCAAATTAAAGTCACACCTATTTTTGTCGGCATACTCCTAATTGTCTACAGTCTTACACCTTCTTTCTCCAAGTTATTCTTGTGGTTGCACACTGCCACATTTAACAAATTTCATTGTTCGACAACGATCATTTGTTTCATTTATCTCTGTCCATTTATTTATAAAACGAAATTGTACTTTTATTGACATAATGAATTTTTATTTTATATTTTTATATATTTTTAACAAGCGCAGAAAACTCTACGGTGTTTTTTTACGTGTTTTTTTTAAACCACCTCAGAGCACCATGCGTGGGTGAGGGGGTATAAAAATTCTATAGTTACTTACTTTACAATCGGAGATAAATGAATTGCTGAGGATCATCGTAGAAAAGTTGACCAATGGGCGGTTTAGAACCAGCAACCTTTGCCAGACCAGTGTTCCTACCACTCGACTAACTACTTCCGCAAATGACTCATAAGGTAAACAGTAGCATTCATAAAGCAAACACCGTCGTTAACAACCCGTGGTTAGAGAGAGATCGAAGGAGATTCTTACTCTCCCATCGCTCATCCACTCCAACTAATTCTCAAATGTTCAAGGGTACGACCTCAAAGCACTCACCACTCTCTGTTTCGACCTAGAGACCCGTTCCCCCCCCCGAAAACAGAGTGGTGATAATGATTAGTTAATATCGCCATTCATTTTACGAACGGACATGGCTACAAGCATATCTTGTTATCACTATCGTTATCGTCGCATTTATCGTTGTTGATTTTGCTATTATTGATTTCTCCATTATTTTTTCGGTGTAACGTATAAACGTATGTATGTGTGTAAAGATAGGCCTATTCGTAAAGTAACGAAGCCTTGTCTGCGTAGAATTGTCTTTTACCCAAGCTAGTCCTAAATTTGTAACGTATTTATAACTAAAATTGATTTGTGACGTTCAGAGAGACACAAAAATCTAATTCTTCGCCAGCTGTTCAGAATTTTACAAATTATTTGGAAACATTTACCAAAGAAACGACAAAATACCTAACGCAATGAAGAGAACTGAGCCGACGCCACATCGTCTGAGGGTGTCGCCATGCCGGCACAAGCACTTGTTTTTTGAGAGTGTGTCAGGCACTGGTGTGAATGTACCCTCTGAAAATGCATCCCTTAGTGGAATTTTATGGTTTTCTGGTCTTTATTTTGTTATCCCACAAACGATCAATTGAACATGATGTCACTTTGATAATTACTACCAAATTCGATACCACAAGCATACGCTTGAGGATTGTTAGTCCGCTTTTGAACAGCAATCAACTTTGACAATAATTTTAGCTATCAGGTAAGGTGATGACTGATCAAATAAATACTAATATCGTGTTTTTATGCTCAAATGTGGTAGTGTAATGATGTAGTAGAGCAGCTGGGTAGTGTTATAGTGTGTGAATCTGATGGTTTACTAGTGTATTAGTGTAAGTATTCTACCAAACAACTACACTAGAACACTACTTGTTGTACGGTAGTGCGGCAATGTGGTAGCGTGGTTGTGTAGTGGTTTTGTGACGTAGGTGTGTAGTAGGTTTAGTGATATAGTGGTGTATGATTGTTGTAGTTGATAGTAAATTTTATAAATATAACATCACGTACTGACCTTGTACATTGAATGACGTAACCGACATGTCTCGATGTTCCCTGACTATTTTGAGTAACTAAGCGAGCGTCTGACGGGTCTGCTTAGTAATTTTATCCACCTTCAGATCGATATTCGCGTCTAGCGTGTTCTGCGTTCGCGTGTGTTGTCAGGCCACATGATATGCAACAAACGATGTACAGTAGCCACACGCTAGCAAATTGACACTGACAGGTGATACGTGTGTATTACGAAACAGGTGATTATCGCTAATCAATAACAACTCTAGTTGGTTTTTTACTCAATGCTCCACGTTGAGCGGGGAGATGGGAGCTTGCGTGCGAGTGCAAGATGGGCTAGAGCTAGCTAAATAGTATCAAATTAGCGATAGCTTGCGCGAGGGTGCAAGATGGTCTGCAGTCAGCAAAATAGTGCCAAACCGGCAGGAGCTTGCAGTGAAAGTTCGAAATGGAAGAAACCTAACCGGAGAGTGTGAGGTGGACGAACTTTCGCAGGAAAGTGCGGTGCGGACGAGAACTAGTATGAGACATCGAGGTGAACGGGAACTCG
>WURV02152636.1:0-17062 GCA_011762755.2 Epimenia babai
TCGGGAGGAATTTGAAGTGACCGTTACGACAGGTGCCCGCTTAATACAGGTGGCTGTTCGGGCAGGTTTGACTGTACCTGGCTATCCACTCTCAAGAAAATCATTTATCTCATTTTCCCAGCATTATTCAAGAACAACTAATTTTGTAAGTCATCGAAATTTCTCATTGTTCAACGAAACACACCCATGATGTTCGATGTTACAGAATTTCCCGTTCTGCCTGATGGGCCTTAATATCACTTGCATGACCTTGAACGCGATGCGACATGGCTGCTTAAATCGGTAACAAATGTCTAATATCTGAGGTCATCTATAGATGCAGTAATATATATATAATATATAAACCAACAGCTACATTATATCAATCAAACTAAAATTCTCTAAATTCATTTCTGAATGGGTACAAACCTCAACAACCCATTCGCAATGACTTCTCCTGTACCTCATTTTATCTGTCCCTCCATCGTTGACGCTAAAATGTCAACAAGTTTCTGTTGTTTCCAATCGTTGTTACAGCCATGGTATTGTTAGGGTAGTAAAACAATACCTAGCCTGCCCCGTACATACATCAGTGACCATTTATGGGTTACCTTAGCGGGATTACTGGCAGTGGTTGGGATAATCGTCAAATAACACACCTCGTGATGCACTGGTCGTATATCGGATATCTCGCAGGAGATGGATGAGGGCCACAGAAACGGACATCAGCACCGCGTGATAGGACTTTCTTATGGTTTATTATGGATTATTGAATCATTTAAGGTGAACAGACTTGGTAATAAAAGAGTGTTGCACCACACCAGTGACTTGTAGTCTTATATTGTTATTTGTAAACAGGGTCTATCAAATAAATTTGGTAGAAATTTCCGGAAAAATCTAGATCCTTTCAATAGAATCTCTGGCCTTGACTCGGTTCGGCGTATGTTTGTTTCTCCAACAATCATTCAAGATCAGCAACCGAGGAATAGTGAGTGCATGGCATTTTTTAGGCTTACAGAACAGGATTTGGTTAAGCAAAAATGAGTTATGTAACTTATACATATAGGTATATACTAAGACACCGACCCACTTTCGCTGCAGGGAGTGCAATCGGAGGAAGGAAGTGGTGCCTGTTGTGAATGACTATTACATTGCCCTGTTTTATCACTTCTACCACGTGTGGCGCACCCAAAACAAAACCATGCTACAGTCAGGATACGTTATCAAAGGTTACTAATCTAATTACTACCCCCTCTCAGAACCAGTATACTACCCCCTATCAGAACCATTATACTACCCCCTCTCAGAACCAGTATACTACCCCCTCTCAGAACCAGTATACTACCCCCTCTCAGAACCAGTACACACTTTTGGCTATATCGTAGTAGCTTCAAAATGATTTGCGGTCGCCAACATGTTGCTACACGTGCTATCTCTGATCGTACTGTCTCCGTTGGTGCTATCTTTGATCGTACTGTCTCCGTTGGTGCTATCTCTGATCGTACTGTCTCCGTTGGTGCTATCTTTGACCGTACTGTCTCCGTTGGTGCTATCTCTGATCGTACTGTCTCTGTTGGTGCTATCTTTGATCGTACTGTCTCTGTTGGTGCTATCTCTGATCGTACTGTCTCCGTTGGTGCCATCTCTGATCGTACTTTCTCTGTTGGTGCTATCTCTGATCGTACTGTCTTCGTTGGTGCTATCTCTGATCGTACTGTCTCCGTTGGTGCTATCTCTGATCGTACTGTCTCCGTTGGTGCTATCTCTGATCGTACTGTCTCCGTTGGTGCCATATCTGATCGTACTGTCTCCGTTGGTGCTATCTCTGATCGTACTGTCTCCGTTGGTGCTATCTCTGATTGTACTGTCTCTGTTGGTGCTATCTCTGATCGTACTGTCTCTATTGGTGCTATCTCTGATCGCGCTGTCTCGCTGTGGCTAACGGACACTTGATTGACACTGACTTGATCCCAAAGGTAAAGTGTGACATGTCTATACTGCAATCTAAAGCTCCCCGTGCAGCTTCCCAAATGATGGTTTAAATCAAGTCAATAGGGAAGGCAACTCTATAAAAGCATCTGCAAACCCTTCACAAAAGCATAATTAGCCGAAATGATTGGACGATAGACATTTTGTGGCTATTTTCTTATTCAACGATCGTTTTCAGTAATATATCTTTGTTCTGGGTACATTATATTGCATAAATAACTTTCTAGGTGGTGTTCTTGTGATATTTGTGCTGTGAATATGTATTGTATATTGATGGTTTAGCTGGTATAACACGTGTAACCACATGCCACACCCGCCACAGTGATGACACGGTGTCCATCTGGTGACCATTATCTTCATTCTCATCCAATTTGTGTGGAGAACAGCCGGCAGTATTTAAAATCATTGCCTATTTCCTAGATCTCGTCACAACGACTGTTAAGTTGTTTAAGACCTTTCATGCTGTAGCACATGTCTCTAAGGTCTATTTTTACTGAGAATTGTCAATCTCGTTTATTTTCAGACTTAGAAAAAGTTTCGCTGAAGAATTCTAAGTCGTTGATAAAACAATACGAGGACTTTCGTTCGTCTGTCATCGCCAACCCACAAAACACAAAGTGTCATTCCGAAAAGATAGAATTGACATCGTTCGATCAATAACAGCACGTTAAACTGCTCCGATGCATGAAAATTTCCAGCAATTTCCGGAAACTACTAGAAATTTCCACTCTGTAATAATATGAAGTCTAAAATTTTTATTCTTACAGAACTATTATTCAGTGTATCCTAATTTTACATAAGACCTTACGGTTCTTGTTTCTTCGTTAATCATTATCATTGTACAGTTTTCCTCATTTTTTTATTTCATTCTCGCGATATCGTATAAAAAGTCACGCAGTGTTTTTATAGATAATACTTTAGAACTGTACTTCAGGAGATATTTTTAATACTAATATTTTTCATTATTATTATAATGTTGTTGTGATATTTTGTGTAATATCTATTTATACGTTATCGATAACATTGTTAAAATACGTATTAAGGAATATTACTCATGTAAGCTCTGTTTGACAGCTAAGCTAATAAGTACACTTTAATCAAATATATTTCAGTTCATATTTCATTACCTCCCTGGTAATCTAATATAATCTGCCACATTTGAGTGAATTAACGATGAGTTATAACGATTCATTTATCCAGACCAATCCTTAATCCATGTCAACATAATTGTGATGCGCTACATTCATCGACCACCAAAAATAACCACAGTAATGGCTCAGGTGTAGTTTACAACTAGTGTTTACAGCAGAAATATCGTGTAAATACAATACCTATAGCATTCGTATATCACCCGCACAGGATGATAACTAACATCTACCCAGTTTACTGTACAATTTAGAATTTGGGAACCTTCAGTTCTGAGTCAAACACTTTTACCATTCAGCTACCCGTTTCCTCCCGTCTCACCCAATTTTTTTCATGTGTTTTTTACATGTATTTTTGATCGATTTTTAATGAAAATATAATAAAGAAATGTTTGCTCAACAGGTATATAAAAATCTAGTCTCCGTGCAGAGGTTATCATTCGAAATCCACATGAAATATTTTAACGTATATATGTATGGAACCAGTGGCGTGTGAACAAAGGTCAACTGTTTGTCCAGACTTGGTGATTTCCACTACGGTGTTTTCTCCCACCACAATGAGGCTCATTGTTTTAAACGTTTTTCTTCCACAGTATACAAAGGCTAGCTTTGTAAAGGACCAATATTAACTGGGTTACAAGGATTAATTCCAACCGGTTACCACACACAAATATAAATCATATAACGCTCAATTCCCAGGTAATTGAATGGTCTTATCTAATCATAAACAGTTTAACCCATAGCACTAGTAATGTGATGTACAGTTGTCAGAGTAGTAAGGGTTAAGCTACGATGAACCAATGGCACTATTTACACCAAGTCAGGTGTTAATAACTGCCATCTTTAGTAAAAAAGCAAAGTTTTTAATGCTTCGTTATTAGCTCACCTGAGCCTACGCTCTGTGAGCTTTTCCGTCGTCCGTCTGTCCGTCCATCCATCCGATGTTAATATTTTCTTAAAAAAATATTGTCAAGAACGCTTATTGCAGAGGTTTGCCATTTGGCAGATATTGTACTAGAGTTGGTCTTTTCTAGATTTGTTCATGGTATCGTCATTTTTTAATCTTCTCAACCGCTTATCGCAGAGGTCTGCTACTTTGCAAATATTGTCCATAGGGTGGTCTCTTCTAGTTATTAATAAATGTCAACCAGACTTTCAATATTCCTTCATTCATGTCAATTGTAATTTTTCTACAATAACCCATTTCACAACAAATCTTAATATTCATATAAAAATCTTCGCTTTATGGCTTCAACAGATTCGAACTCACAACGTCTCGTGTGAAAAGCTAGCACCGATTACCGGTAGTGGTAACTGGGAGTGACATCCCTTTCTCTCATAATGAAAGGGGTCTGTACATAAAAATGAACTCAAGAATAATTCATGTTCTTTCATCTTGCGTTCCGACAAATAGACATTTCAACATCATGGGTTCAGCCCACCAAAGGCAAAAAATATTTATCCAAAAAATTAAAGTGGACTGTTTTGTAACTATAGAAACGCACGAGCACTGTTTTAATATAAGTGTAGATAAAATTTATTAGATAAAGCTATCTACTGTGTAGAGGAAATAAAAATAGCGTAAATATAATTTCACCATTTTTGTTGAGTATGACGATTAAATATTAATGCCTTAAAGCTGCAATGGAAAAAATATCAGTGTACTTGACATGATTTCAAAATTCTCAAATTCTGTCAGGTACATCATGTATAAGTATAATGCAATTTTGGAATAAATAAACAAAACTCATTATAAATGGCTTCTGATTTTACATTGCTATTATATTCAGGCGCAGTGAATTAAGTCGGTCTGGACAAGTTCCGCTAAGACACCTGACGACCTTAGTGGAGAGTAGATACCCTAATTATAACCCTAATCCTAAACCAGACCGACCTAGTTCACTGCGCCTACATTTATATTTATAATTGCTGTAACATCGATTTTACCGACCAGCGC
Organism: Epimenia babai; assembly: GCA_011762755.2. Taxonomy (NCBI): domain Eukaryota; kingdom Metazoa; phylum Mollusca; class Solenogastres; order Cavibelonia; family Epimeniidae; genus Epimenia; species Epimenia babai. The sequence goes on from WURV02152636.1 coordinate 5,071, forward strand.
TACAATGTTTGATGGCGTATAAAAAATGAGTGACATTTTTGGCACAGTGATATACCCTGAATAAAGATGTGGAGATGTTTGTATACGATTTTGACACAGTAAATAATATCAGGAATAACGGAAGAATGGGATTTTAGTGTAACTTTATCAATTTTAGAGTAGATGTCAGTCGCCTTTGCAATGTTGCGTGATTATATCTTTTTATTAAATTTAAAATAGAATTAAATTGAATTGTGGAATGTCTGTATATACCACATTTAAAAGCTGCTTGTCAGTGTTGCCTAAAGGCAGTCAGTTTACAAGTTATTGTAGAACTTGGGAAGCCCTTTGCAGCGATTTAGCTTCCCAGCGTGTGGTGGTATTAATAAATGTCATGGGTACTTACTTACCCATGACCAAGCTACTTGACAACAAGAGGGACTGAATAAAATAACTTAAAAAAAAACAATATGAGATTTTATTAATCGAGTTTCCGTTTTCCATTTAGTTCCCCGATGCTCTATCCAATTCGCGAAATGAAAAGGGAACTGTTTGGGAAGCAGTTAGTTGAGTGGTAGGAGCACTGGACTCGTAACTGAAAGGTCGCGGGTTTGAAACTGTCCAACAGTCGACCTTGCTGCGATGATCCTCAGCAAGTCATTTAACCCCGATGAAGTAAACCCAGTCGCAAAATTGGTCGATGCTTGATATCATCTTTGACGGGGTGGTATGCGAGTGTCGAAGGTATTGTATCCGCACTGTGCTACTGTATGCTGTTTTTGTGCGCAGTGAGTTATATAGGTTTGTGACGTAATAGCGCGATCGATCGCCGTTAAAAAAGGCACACAAAAAGTGAAGCGTCCAAGTTTTGCTTATTTTTAAAAAAGGATATTGTCATCGCTTTGAAAATGCATTACATGATTCTTAAAAGAGTGTCAGGGATATAGTATTGTTTGACTAAAATAATTTACATACGCGTAACAATTGGGGTCTCATCCGGGAGTTATTCTGTTGATCGAACATTCAAGCAGAGGCTACGATACAACATTGAAGGACAGAATTGTTAATGAAATACCAGATACTAGGAACCCCGCGATGACCAGAAAAACATAACCAAATCACCACTGCGTCACTTTATTGTGTAGCGACATTATATTTTTTTCTGGAAAATAATCGAACGTCAAGAAACTCTCCTCATTCGTTACTTCCTACTTCCTTTTACCGAGAAATTGGTATTATCGTGCCACTACCAAAAAATCTCTTTGGCTATAAAAACTCCACAGACAATTTGACATGTGTATTAGGTTGTTTAAATACTACGGACAATTTATTAGGAAATTCCGACGTACGTTGAACTAATTTTCGTATAGGAGCAAGTATAGGCTTGTGTTAGACCTCCGCGAAATATAGTTGTATCGATTCTTACTGGATTACCCACCGTACCAATGATTGGCCCCGTGAGTTTACTCAGCTACCTATGATTGGTGACCCCGAATACACCCAAATACACCTGAATACACTCGAATATACCCAAATGCATCCGGAAAACAATCGTCGGAAACGACTGAAACGAGACAACTCACAATTGAGTACTAACAATTATCAATTGCAGCACATACACGCAAACAGTGAAAAACATTAACCCTTTTACTTCCAACGAAATGATAACGAAGGATGGTCCAACTGACCATAGGCTTACAGCCTCAGGTGCATTTGCCGACGAAAATATCGCGGCTGCACAGATAAATAGGCTTGGAATCCGTATTCCACCATTTTGGCTGCAGGACACACAATTTGCCACGTCTGGGACTACACACCAACGTACCCTATTCAACTACCTAGTCAGTACTATTCCGCCCAACGTTGCAACATTGGTCTGTGACATTATAACAGCCCCTCATACTGACACGCCCTATGATAAATTGAAAGAAGCCATCACTGCCAGATCTGGTGCATCCGAACAGAAAAGTTTGCAACAATTGCTAACAGCCGAAGAATTCGGCGATAGAAAGCCTACCGAAACAGCTACTTGGAAACAATAAAATCGACGATGCTCTTTTCAAGCAACTGTACTTGCAACGATTGCCATCTAATGTTCGTTTGCTTCCGGCTTCATCCGGTGAAGATGTCACCCTAGAACCTCAGGCAAAATTAGCCGATTTCATGATCGAAATAATGGAGTCGTCGGTGAACTCTGTCAATCGAAACTCCGAGATAGACGACTTCCACCAAAAAATCAACAATCTCACGGCGCGTTTTGATGCGTATTTACAAGCTCCAAGCCGTGAAGGTCGATCCTTCAGCCGACCATGTAACCAATCGCACGATAGAAGCAAGTCGCGTGACAACACTAATGCCACGCCAAATCCATGTTTCTTTCACCGTAGATTCAAAGATAACGCTTATGGCTGCTACGGCAATAGCTGTCGAATGGAAAGCCAAACCAAACAAAACAGGAAAACGAGCAGACCCACTATCAGTGACGACCAATGGTGTTGGCCAACGAGACAGTCGTCTATTATATGTATATGATAAAAACTCCAAACGCAAATTCCTTGTCGACTCTGGCGCCGATGTCAGTATTATACTTCCCAGCAAATCCGAGCGATCAAATGCTCAACTCCTCAACACGTGGCTTGCAGCCAGCCAAACAGAAATCAAAACATATGGTGAACAGTCATTAACACTGAATATAGGACTGTGCCGCCCCTTTCAATGGAGTTTTGTAATAGCCGTCAAGCAACCCATATTGGGAGCTGACTTTCTTAATAACTTTGAACTTTTGGTAGACTTATCAAAAAAAGTCTTATCGACAAACGTACAAATCTGAACGTTGCATGTAGAGCTAGTGATATACAACCACTAAATATCAAAACTGTCTCAAATATAATACCCAACCAATATGACCAACTGGTCATCCCCATCGCATATGGTCCCAAAAAGAACGGCGACTGGCGCCCTTGCGGTGACTGCAGAGCCTTAGACGCTGTTATTGTTCCAGTTAAATATCCCATACCCAACATGCAAGACCTAACCTACACGGTAAAAGGATCTTTAGCAAATTTGACTCAGCCAAGGCCCATTATCAGATTAAAATGAAGGAATCCGATATGATGAAAATGGCAGTGTGTACGCCTTTCAGCCTCTTTGAATTTCTGCGCATGCCATATGGCCTCAAGTCAAGTGGGAACACCTTCCAGAGGTTCATAGACAATATTACACGTGACCTCGATTTCTGTTTTGCATATATACCTTGATGACCTGTTAATAGCATCTGAATTAATAGACAGCTATGTGGAATACCTGCACCAAATTTTCGAACACTTGCAAGAACACGGCATAATGTGAACGCTTCGAAGTGCATATTTGGTGTAGAGAAACTGTCTTTTAGGAACAAACGTTGACAATAATGGGATCATCCCCTTACCCTACAAAGTATGGGCCATACAGGAGTTCCCTACACCCTCCTGTAGCTCTTTGTTCTCCAATTGTTCATATCACTCATGCAAGTTAGGAATGATTACAGTTTTATGCTATGAACTAATAATGCGTTTTCTCGGAATGGCAGGCTACTATGGAAAATTCTGTGTGAATTTCTCTCTGATAGCGACCACCCGGTCAAACTTGCTTACCAAAAACGCAAGATTTGCCTGGTCACACGATTGCGAGAATGCCATCAAAACAATCAAGTATCTGTTGACAAGTCGGCCTGTATTAGCTGCTCCAGACTTTAATAAGCCGTTTAAGCTTGCCGTTGATGCCACTGATATTGGGTATGGAAGTGTGTGGATGCAGGACGATGATAACCAGGTAAGTCAACCTCTAAGTTATTTTTCAAAGAAGTTTGATCGGCACCAACGCAGGTACACGACGATCGAGAAAGAAACACATGCTCTGGTTCGAAATATTAAAAATTTTGAAGTGTACCTTAGCAATGTTTATATTATTCAGGTGTATACGGATCATAATCCGTTAACGTTTCTCAACAAGATGAAGAATCACTATAAAAGACTGATGAGATGTTGCTTGCTTTTGCAGGAGTATAACCTGGAGATTAATCACGTCCGCGGTCGAGACATTGTCGTGGCTGATGCAATTCATGTGCTTTTCCCTCCTTGTAGTAATTTGGCCTGCTTTTTTTTAAGAATGTAAATGATTCCTTCTTTGACATGTTTGAAAATAAATAAAAATGTGTACATTGCTAGTAGTAAAACATGTATAACAGTACTATTTTCCATATGTCTTGCTTATTGGAATTTGCGCATGCGTTACATCTATCTTAAAAAACGAATATCGCCATCATATTTTTTTATTAGGTCATGTTCTGAATTCCGCCTATATGCTTCGGGAAGGTCATTTTGATATATTCGTTACAGGCGTGTTGACATGTTGAAATTATATGGAAAATTTATAAATGGTTTTATGCTGTTTTTGTGCGCATTGAGTTATATAGGTTTGTGACGTAATAGCGCGATCGATCGCCGTTAAAAAAACGTCACACAAAAAGTGAAGCGTCCAACTTTTGCTTCTTGTGAAAAAAGGATATTGTCATCGCTTTGAAAATGCATTACATGATTCTTAAAAGAGAGTCAGGAATATAGTATTGTTTGAATAAAATAATCTACATACGCGTAACAACTGAATATAGCTGCCATAAACATTCATCATAAACGACATCTGAGAGCCTTTAAGCCACGTTTCCTTTTGTCCGCAATCTGCAAATAATTATCACCACAATATAAATAATCACAAATGTTTCCATTCACACGGAAACGCGAACGGAAAAGTCACCTGCAAATGCAAACGTTTATAAAATCGGTCTGTGAGCGATTTTTTTTTGCATTTGCGGACGCTTGCGGATAGGTTTCTATCCAAATTTACTTTCACTTTCAGTTTTGCCTCACGTACTTTATACTCAATCTACTCTACTTTCTGTGGTTTTTCTGTTTTCCATTGGTTCTATCCTACATAATTTCAATGCTACGTTCATCAAAACTGAGCCGCAACGATTTAGAGAAGTTGATCGAGTTGGTCAGGATAAATCGCTGCATTTACGATCAATCGTCCAAAGAATACAGGGATACAGTCCTGCATGCAAACATGTGGGCAAGCATCACTAATGCAATGGGCCAACCACAAATGAATGGTAAATTATTCGTGTAAATTAGCGATAAAAGAAGGTGAGAACATGCCCTTTCAGAACGTCCTTCAAAAAGTTAAGCGTTTACGCAATATGGATGCCGTTTCCACACAAAAGAGAACAGAGGACGGTATAAACGGATTGTGTTTCCGGATTTCCTTTCCGTTTGCGTTTGCGGACAAAATGAAATGTGGCTTTATTGGCTGATACTTATCACATCAATAGATGTTGTACTTTAGATGTTACCTTTAATCCTTTAAGCAATGACACAAAACAGGTATGTCTGCTACAGTGGGAACGACAGCGATTCGAACCGCAGTCCTCCTGCACTCACGTAAAAGAATATAGTCACTAGGCCACCCGCTCCATAGGTCAGAGGTCAGACGTATCGATCGGTCAGTTTTAAACGACCTGGCAATACATCACGATATCCATTTACCTGCCACAGACCGACGTACTCATCCAAGACCTTCGCAGCCGTGGGGCGATGTCTGGGTTGGGTAGACTTACACTGCTTATGCAGCGAAAACAACTGGTATCTCAACAAATCGCCGTCCTTCGTATCTCCCAAAAAGAAATCGCAAACATCGGGAATTTTCCAAATGTCCGTCTGCTCGTCGTATTCCGGCATTTCGTCGTCGTTGAATTCATATTCGTACGACCACAACTGCTCCGGAGCCACAAAATCGCCGAACAGCTGTCTGCGTCCGCATTTTATGTATTTGACGGCGCCGCTATGCCTGACCAATGGAAGCGCGTCGAGGTCGTTGAGCATCAGGTGAAGGTCGTCGGTTATTAAATATTGACTGAGTGTTTTCTTCAGACTGTTCGAATCGCACATGACGCGTGTGCCTAATGGGTGGTTATGGAGATATTTGAGTATGGCGACGTAGTCGATACAGAAACTGAAACGCATGACTAATGAATCGACGTTCATCGCACGAACGATGTCGTGTACCCCGATCGCGTTACCGTGTTTATGGTACGCGGTAATGTACACGTTCCTCGAGTTACAGTAACCGAGCAACCTGTTGGCATGGAGACCATTTCCGAGGAGTTTCAGCATACGTAAACCATACTGGAAGTCACTGGCGAATGAATTGTTGATCAGTCTGTTTATGATGACGAGCTCTCCATGCCAAATTCCGAGTTCCACCTGTTGAAGCAGATATGCTATTGGGTGTATTATGGAATGGATACTCTAAGATTGCACCAATTCAACCATACTTAAAATATGTAAAAAAATACTAATGCAGCTTTAATGTGGCATGTATATAATCTATAAATATAAACTGTGGGGAACTTGGGGAACTACTTTACATGGTTCAATGTAATATCGTATTTAGAGATAAATATATGAACGAGCAAGTTTCCATATTACTTTAATAATAATAATAATGGTAATACAAGGCAGTTATATACCCCACTCCATGCATGCTCAGTGGGTAATCCACAGTGTAAAAGAAATAATTTGATGCGGGTCAAACTTACAATAATTTCACGTAGATAGACCATGCACAATATCCAACAACCTACATCAGCATAAATCATTGCCGATTTTAAATTTCCAAGCACGAGAATCTTTTTCTTACCAGTGTGCAGGAAAGGAAAGGTATACAAAAATCTCATAGGTGTTGTCGATTTGAACCACGGACCTCTCACAATAAAGATCTCAGTTCTAATGACTCGGCCACTAATGGCAATCTGCTTTACGGCGCAATAAAAGAAAAAAATTGCATCAAATACATACTCGCGCTATTCAACAGGGCACTGTAACAGACTAGACACAGCCGCCTAACTGAATGAGGTAACCATAAATCCCTAACAAATCGCACTACCCCATCCCTTGGGAGTCTCTACGAACATCGGTGTACTCGAAATATATATACAGGGCATCGCCAAAAATGCAATTTTTTGACATCCTGCTACAAACTCAAAATGTAATGAATATACATGATATGGGTATCATTAGAAAGGCCTGATATTTCTTATTAAAATAGGCTATGACAAATTAAAATCAATCAACATTTGTCGGAGATAAGGATATTTTCCCGAGAGAGGTCAAAATGCCATCAGGACCAGGTTTTATGTTTCTGAGAGATGAATTAAAAAAAATATGTAGGCTCTTTTGTGCCGCTGACATGTTTGTGTGTTAATAGGGTGTGACGTTGTTATTGATGGCGATAACTATACCCATACCTGTATACCCCGAATAATAACTGACGTGGCTAGGTCCTCCAGCATAACGGATGATAGTCAATGCCTCGGTAATATATATGGAGGATAGATTAATACAGTGATGATAGATTTGATGAAACTTTTGACGAAAAACAAACTTGCAGATAATACAGTTCTAGTTGCTACGAGTGAAGATACGGAAGCAGCACAAAGAGCACGAGAATGACATGATCGGTCCAATTTGACAGAATTTTTGCCAGTAGTCACAGCTACACTAAGGTGACATGGTCAAGCAAAGATTTATATATGGAGAATGGATGAATTTTATGGCACAAACATTATAGATAGAAAGAATAGATAAATGGAGTGAGTGGAACAACAAACTTATGCCTATATTCTGTTAGTAACTGGATGTGATAATAACTTCTAATATTACAGATTTCTGTTTTGCTTACAAGTTTGACAATTTTAATAAAAATTATTAGCACATATCAGAAAAATACCAAGACATGTATGTATAACGTACATGTTACATCTGTTGTATGTATTAAGTTATTAACTTATACGGGCACAATATACTAATGAAGTATTTTGAATTACATTGCTAACAATTAAAACATAATAAAACATATTACATAAAAATAAAGCTAAATAAAAGACTGCAATGTCATAGTGAATAATGAAAAGTCGCTTTAAATGTTATTACAGTAACATACAATTTAAGGTTAGAGATACATGGTAAGTTTTATAATGTTGAGTGTAATCCTGTTACCATGTATCATTTGTCTTGTTTTAGTCACATTTGCACAACCAACTATACTTAGCAGAAATATAGGCGCAGTGAAGTAGTGGGATCTGTTCGGTTTGAATTTGGATTAGGGTTAGCGATAGCGTTTGAATATAAACTGGTGTCATTGCAGTACATGGGGGGGGGGGGAATCGCACTAGTTCACTGCGCCGAAATATATCCAGAATTATATGTTCTATAAGGTATTTGATATCTTAGTGTGGTAAATGGCAGACAATTGACCTATGCTAGGACAGTCGTAATTCTAGTTGCACTACTACGACAGGTCGATAGTCTGAAGACGTAAAATTATTATCGACTATATCAAAAAGAATCTTACCTGCTTCATATAAGCATTACTTAATAAGTGAATACGTTTAATCTGTTGAATTTGTCGACAATTTAAAATTTTTCGGCAACCAGAGAACCCTTTCAAAGCAAAACTTCCAGCAGCGCATGATGATAGTGAGAGTCCGGAAAGTTGTGCTTCGACTGCGCTTTCACTACTAGGCTTTTCGTATGTTTGTGTGATGCATCTTAAAACAAATGTTGAATGATATATAACGAAGATGCAGACTAATGTGGCGGGGATAAAATACTTAATTTTAGTATCCAAAAGTACAACGAATCGCAAGTTCTCCATTTCCTAATGAGTGACCGTGACACCTGTTGCCATGGTACCTAAACAAAAGACGGAATGCCGCGTCCTAAGTTCTAACGGTACAGTTCATGTAGCATATTTTATAATTTTACAATTCACATTGTTGACATTGTCGTCGCAGTGAACTAGTTCAACCGCTCGCCACGATACTTTTAAATCTATAAATTCGATAGTTCGCGGGAGAACTTGACACTCGGAATCGCACTGGCTCACAAGTTCATGGTGCGCCATCTTTATGCCCAGACTCCAGACTCTAGAGGCAAATATTGCATTTTTAAATAAATGTATTGGTTTGGCAGAAGTGTAACGTCTTGGTCTAAACTCTGAGAGTTTGTACATAAAATGAAAATCAGTTTTCTGTACTAGTTTATTAACGGTATTAAACTAATGTCAATCGTACTCAATATTTTTAACCATCAAAAACCTTCAATGATGCAAGTCTGCAATTTGTCTGCGAAGTCGTTGCAGTGGTTAATCACTATGACGTTTTCCTCCATTCTTTATGACTGAGGCTAATCCGTTTGTCGTCCCCAGTAAAGGGTCAATACTGGCCTATACTCTGGTGAGAAGCCTATATTTATCGAAATACCCGATCTTCCCAATAATCAAACTCATTTCATATACTAGTGTATATGAAGAGAAGGCACACCTCTTGTGATCAGGATTCGAACCACGGACCTCAAGCATTAATGTTTGCGGCTATCACAACTCAATCAATAGCACCAACCGTCAATCAAGGTGTAATTTAAAGTATGGGACTATTACCAGTTACTACACAGTACACACCATTGTAGTTTTTAGGGGGTGGGAGGAGGGGGGCTTGCTGAAGTCTTGCAGTGAATATTCCTTTAAGATAAACGCAGGAGAGAAGCAAGGGTCGAGCAGAATCTGAGTGACCATGTCACTAGGCAAGCCAAAATTTACGTCTTAGCCAATTCCAGTTATATATACAAGAGTCAACGGAAGATATCCAGCTGAACTATTGGCGATCCTGTTATCCCAAAAGTATTTGAAATGAAATTTTCTTGATTTATAGTGCCTTTTTAATACATGGCTATCAAAGACACTTTACAAATTTATGGTTGCTATGATTAACTAGAAACACGAGGAATACGGTTCAAAATCGAACTCGGTATTCCATGAATAAATCATAAGTAAAAAGGTATATACACTAAGATCAAGATTAATAAATATATTTGTTTATCTATTATATCTAAATATTGAATATTTTGTATGCTTCATATATATTTGTGTCTTCTCGGTTTACCTTTAGATTTGATTAATTCCATCTATTTACCACATCAGCCTGGTCACTACATCAGTCACCTGATTGGGCACGAAGGACCGGGCAGTTTACTGTCTGAATTGAAATGCCGCGGCTGGTCAAACTCGCTGGTCAGTGGGCAGAAAATAGGGGCGAAAGGTTTCATGATTTTCACCGTGACCGTTGATCTCACTGAGGAAGGATTAGGTATTTACGATGAATTTGGTAATAATAATAATAATAATGCATTTGTTTGGGAGGCGCCCTAATAACTAGTATGTCTCTGAGGCGCCCATATACATTTCATGTGATAACTGATTATATTGTATAACACAATAGTAAGTAAATATAAGTAAATCATTGCCTAACACAACCGTTAAATGAAATGAAATGAATAACTAATTATAACACATAACATGGTAAATATACATTTAAGTTAAATCACTGTTAGTATTGACGTATTTTAGTGTTTAGTATTTTAGTATTGACATGCTTTAGTATTTAATATTTTAGTATTGACGTATTTTAGTATTCAGTATTTTAGTATTGACATGTTTTGGTATTGACATGTTTTAATATTAAATATTTTAGTATTGACATGTTTTAGTATTTAATATTTTAGTATTGACATGTTTTAATATTAAATAATTCAGTATTGACATGTTTTAGTATTTAATATTTTAGTATTGACATGTTTTCAGATCAAGATCACTAAAATTTTATATGAGGTCTACCTACTTAAGAAGGCACATTTTGTATTTATATAAGCGATAAACCTTTTATAGGGTGGGTCGTATGTTATGTTGGCTGAGTTGGGGCAACTTCTTAGTGTATTTTCTACCTCATAGAAGATGTGTTTTTCTTATCATCCTCCACTGCCATACCATAATTAATGCGACAAATTATTGCTTGTGCTTGTAAATAAATTTATAAGGAAGATGAAATAAATGTATTTTATTTGTCCGTACTAGCATACTAGAGCCACATGTCCTGTCAATTTGTATGGTTTCTATAATTTTCTGCATGACTCGATGTTTTTGCAGACCTGGAAACTCACTAAGCTAGAGTGATTTATGTATAAAATGAAAATATTTATATCATGAAGGATGTTCATTGTCAGAAGTCTACAAAATGTTGAATTTACCCGATAGCAGTCTGTGTCTATCGTATTTGGTGACTCTGTTGAGTACATGAGTACTTGTGACATGCAGACCACAGCAATGACATCATTACACTCGTGTGTCAGTACATCAACATGTTGAGGCAGGCTGGTCCGCAGCAGTGGGTCTTCACAGAGTGCCAGGTTTGTTGAACTGTTGATCTGTTGATCGGACATTCTGACAAGTAGTAATACATAAACATATACACGCCTACTCATGCACACGCGCGCACACACATACACATTCAACCACACACCCATTTGCAGAGAGAGCAAGAGGGAGAGGGAGAGCGGGGTTGGGGGAGGGTAGGGAAGGAGAATCGCATACACTATATATACATATATGTGTGTGTGTGTGTGTGTATATTTCCAAAAAGAAACATGCGGCTTAAATATAAGTTTATAAGTTTAGAATTTTTTAAGGTCATCAAGAAATTTATGTAGCAAATTAAATATTTGTGTACCAATTACCGTTTTATTAACAATTCTGCATAGCATTTTTATAGCCTCGTACGAAAGCGTATTTTGTAAATAACCCAATAACTCGCTTTAGGATTTTACTAATAACTTTATTTTTAACTGGTCAGAGTGAAAAATCATGATATATGAAAGCTAGTACTTGACTGACACCTTAATGCAAATTACCTGTGGAAAAATGGAAGTTTTATTCTTTAGTTATTGTTTAGTTAAGGTGCGACTGTATCCGTTGTGAACATGAAATAACTGTATAACCCTACAGACAACTGGCAGACAACTGGCAGACAACTGGCAGACAACTGGCAGACAACTGGCAGACAACTGGCAGACAACTGGCAGACAACTGG
>WURV02152647.1:0-12372 GCA_011762755.2 Epimenia babai
GATCGGATATTATCCAGGTGGTTGTCAAAGTCGATTAGTTGCCGGTGGGCTTGCGATCGCAGCAATATGGTCGCCGTCGACAGCGTTTCTTCTTCAACGGACCTGTCGCGAATTTAGAGAACTTAACCGGAAAAAAAACACCTTGAATACAATAAAAAATCCATGTGGATAGGAATCGTTAGATTCTTTGCATAAGAGTTTAACCATATAAAAACCATGAATACACTGAAAAATCCATGTGGATAGAAATTGTTAGATTCTTCGCATAAGAGTTTAACCATATAAAAACCATGAATACACTGAAAAATCCATGTGGATAGAAATTGTTCACATAAGATTCTTCACATAAGACAAGTATGAATTTTATGTTGCGATGTTCAGAAATAAATGGTCCCAAAAATTGCCACCTTTGCAAACATATTACAATAATCCAGTCTGTTCCCTGATTGAGCTCCGAAAGATACATTATTCATCAATTTTAAAAGTAACATTATCATTGCTACAGGCTTTCTCTGATGATGCATTTGACGTGGGTCCAAGGTTGAAGCTAGATGCAATACCATAGCAGGTGACTTATTGTTTAGATAATGTGGATTAAATTGGTTCAACTTAAAACTGTCACAAGCTAATGCTATTGTGAAAAAAACAAGTAGTAGCACCTTTTAAGACTAGCGAAAATTTATGGAAACACGTGCTTTCACATACACAAGGAAAGCTTTCTCAGGTAGATGCTTTATCAGGGAAATTGGTCCCAACTTGATCTTGTGGATGCGAAAGCTTGTGTCAACGAATGTTCATTTGTCTTGACAATTGGATACCTTTTTCCCTTTCTCTATTCGCACAAACTAATGGTGCTGCCTAATAAATAGTGCTAATAAAACAATCATGGCATTAAAACAAACCTCTGTGAAATCCGATTCCAATTGGGCTCCTTGAACTGGTAGATGTCGTAGATCTCATCTTTCATGTCAAATGACAAACGTGTATTGTCAATCTGAAATTATTCCCGTCAAGAGTAGAGACCCTGCTTACTGTATATGTAATCAACAATGTAATGCTTGCCATCCAGAACTTGCTGCTATTTGTTGTGTCCGACCGAAAAATATAACACAGAAAACCCAATAATTTGTCATTGGTGGAAATTCATCAAAATATGAAATTATCAATAGTATAGTATACATTAGCATTTTTGTTCGACGTCAGTGGTGCAGTGGTTAAAAGCGCAGCTTTTAATGCGAGAGGTTACAAGTTTGAACCGGCACAAACTAGGGATTTTTCCCGTGTCTCCCACAATACGAAATGAGAAAGATTTTCGCGCTTGAATATTGAGAAAGAATTGTCGTGGAATGGTTTATTATAAAAATATCTGAGGGATGTAACAAAGCAATATCGTACACGTGACTTGCTTTTAATTATAAAGTAGCACCAAAACCCCCGTTCCCCTTCCTTTTTTATATTTCAATGACCAATACATATACCATGTTAAAGTTATGGTGAAAATTTTTATTGAAACTTATTTTTGAATAACGGGTTCCAAACTTACCAGTGGTCCATTGACCTTTAGGTAATGACCTCCAGTGATTGTTAAAGTACTATGTACAGTGGTGTCCATAAAAATTTATATTCACCGCAACAACTATTTTTTACTCAATACAGAACAGATAAGGACAATTTTTATGATGTGATATATTCTATTGTTTGGCTATAACAAGAGGTCCACATAATCTATAATGCAACTACGTGGCCAGAATGATGACCAAAAGAGTTCATCTTACAATAAAAATGACCGCGTCGCTGTAGTGCTCCTGTATTTTCTTTCCAATTATACTGGACACGTGATTGAGTCTGAAAATATATATAAATTACATAAATTGGTGCAACTTAATTTCACGTCACAAACCAACACTAATCTTAACCCTAACCCTAAATTACAAATTTATTTAATTGGTTTTTAACTATTATGGCTACCAAAGTATCCCACCTCTGGCCTGGTAACACATTATAGATGTACAGTGAAACCTGTATTAAGCGACCGTCCGCGGGACCGGCGTAAAACGGTCGCCTTAGACAGGTGGTCGCTTTATACAATGAGTGTACTTATCTACCGAAAACGTTCGGGACCGCCGAAAGGTGGTCGCTTAAGACGAGTGGTAGCTGTATACGAGTGGTCGTTAGAGCAGGTTTCACTGTACTTTTAAATTTCGGCATATACTAATATATCTTAGCTCATCAGTGCAAGTATTTACTGCCATATCATGTTATACATATAATATACGATATATAATGTGTATAATATACAGTATATTAATCGAAACGATTATGTGTGTCTCACTTGTTTTCTTGGATGCTAGCATTAGCTTGGTAATAGCCACCTATAACAAGACCATTAGCCCGACAATACAGATCAACCTGAAAAATTACACCATGATACCAGGTATGTTTTCATAGAGGCAATGTGGCATAAATTAAATATAGGACGAATATATACATTTATATATAATCAATCCATCGAATTTGAACCGCTGAATGACACGTTCGGCCTTAGTATGGTGAAATGTTTTAGCCCACTGCACTGTAAAACGAGAAATATGGGAAGATGTTTCATGTCCTCTATGAAACCTATGAGAATAAGTGTCACAGACGCATTTAGTATTATAAATCGTAACGACATCAACAAGAAAAGGGAATCTAATTTCATGATACACATCAATAATACAAAAATGTCATTATCAATATGTTGAAAATTACCTGAGTCAATGCAATTTCTAACATCGGTGCCAAACCAATCGATACGTGGAATAGAGGTATAGTGTCCACAAATTTTAATTTTTTCGTTTCTTTTGTATCTTCAGCCAGTAGCAGTCCGTTAACAGCACATTCTGGGTATTTTGTGGCGTGTAAAAGAAGTTTGCAATAAGCTCGACAATTCACCTGCACTTCGACAGCCATTTTGAATTTTGGTGATACTAACATCCCTTTACAACTAAAATGATTGTAAAAGATATCAAAAACAAATTAACTATGAACCGGCTATACATTCAAAATTATCGTAACTATAGAATATATTATGGATGACCTTATCCCATATATTCTGTGGCTGCTATCAGGGGTCTATTCAAATCAGACACAACTTGGGAGATAAACTCGAACACTATAAGTGGGACACAGACGTGAATCTACGAGAATATTATAAAGGTAACTGCTAGCTTTGCAAACATATTAAAATAATCTAGATATCTGCTTGATCTAGCTCCATAATATAAATCATTCGTCCTTCTTGAAAGTAACCTTATCGTTGTTATAGGCTTTGACTGATCATACGAAGGGTATATCTGGTTATTTATGTCCTTTATATGTACCAGATATTGGTTGCAGTTTCGATTTTGTTTTTAGCTTCTCGGTTAAAAAGTAGGTAAAGGGTAAAAGTTTAAAAGTTTACGCTGTCTTAACGGCGGTGAGAAGTTCTAAACTTCTAGTTGTACATTGAGAGGTATAAAGATGGAGTGTTACTTGATATGCAATAACAACACCCACAGCCCTATCTGTTTGCCAGATAGAGAGGCAGTTTCAATCGGTAGAACGCCAGAAACAAAGATAACAGAAGCCAGATGTTCACGAAAACAAGGCAGGTTGATGTTCGATACCATCAAATCAACATGAATCAAAGACTGATTATGATGAACCAATAGACTAAATAAAGTTACTAAAAGAAGCTAAATAATTAACTTTGACCTGAAGGAAAAATACACGAGTCTTTTTGTATAACATATCCTTTCTCAAAATGGTTATAAAAATGAACAATGTTCCAGTCCAAATGCTAATGTATTGCGACAATACATTAACATCCCAAAACAGTATGACTAATTGAATTGGTGCAACTGTTTCAAGACTGCAAGAGCTGAGAAGTGGTCGAATCAGGAATTTTTTTGTCTTTCCAAGCTCATTGAGCTCATCACTAATATGACATAAGCTCTTTGATGTTTCATATTTTTCTGTGATGGTCCTTGGGAAGTCATTTGTCCCCATTTGCTGGTGCAGACCTGTCTTTAACATTGATATATGATTTTTATCGTCTTTCACTGGTGATATGCGAGTGTCGAAGGTGTCGTATTTGCGTTTAATACCTGCCATAACAATTCATTGTAAACGGCATCTGAGAACCTTTATTGCTGATACTTGTAGTCAGTAAAGGTTGTACTTAATATTTTTACAAACTCCAGAGAATTTTTTTATCATATTTCTAACCAAATAAGATGTATTTGCTCAAATCTTATTTTTTTCATCAATATCCTGTAAAAAATAAATTAGGCGAATTTTTCCAAATGCAAAAAGGAATTAGATTATGCCTGACAAAGTATACTTGATCTACAAAAGCTTATATTAGTCTTCCTAACATTCATAACATTTAATCATAAAGGTCTTTGTTACCTCTGTATTTCTCATTGGTGATTATAACGTTATTATGCATTAAGCAGAAATCTGCAACATCACATCGAAATGTAGCACGAGCAGAGTGCGCAACTATATGCATAATTTTTTTTAAATAGCCTATGTTTACAATTGATAGTACAGTTGACTACATAGAATCCTTTTTGATGTGAATTAAATCTGGAAGATTGTTGGGAAACTACTTACTAGGAAGATCATATACACGGTGAATCTCCATTATTCATGCTTTGGGGGAGGCAGCAAGTTCAGGAGCAGTGGTTAGAAGCACTTTTCATGCGAGAGGTTTCAAGTTCGAACCAGCACAAACCAAGTATTTTTCCCTGCGCCTTCCAATAGGAAAAGAGCAAAATTTTCGTGCTTAAAAATTGAGAAAGATTTGTTGTGGTATGGGTTATTATAAAAGTATCTTCGTGATATAGCAAGGCAATATTATATGCGCCATTGGGTGACATTTAATTTTGAAATAGCAGCAAAACCTCGACTTTCCCCTTTAAGTGTTGACCCTTAGGATTATTCTTGTTTTAAAACACTTCTACCATTATTATCAGTCTTGGTGTTTGCATAGAACATTGCCAGAAAATCCTTAGAATCATAAACTTTTTAGTAATTATTTTAGCAATTCAATATTTTCTGTTTTTTTTTATATTTGCAGTGGAATTACGCGCTGACTATGGTTCGCGTCAGGTTTCCGTGAAGCAAATAGGAAGTAACAGCTCGGCCATCGATAAAACTGACCTCATACAGGGGAGGTCACTGAAGCTAAAGGAGGGAAGTACACTATATATCCTGTCTGGCATGTTTCCTCATCACATCAAGTTCAGTTCATCAGGTTTTATTTTCTAGTTGCGTTAATAATAATAATAAAGCTTTATTTAGAGTGCCGAATTAACCCTTGGTCAATAATGGCAAGATGATGTCGACGACACTTTACAATGTTACTCGCTAAAAACATAAACTAATGAAGTAATGCGCAATTCGGGAAGTACTGCAATGCCTAAGTATATCTTGTATAGTAGTTAATCGCAAGAAATAAAATGCCAAAGGCAAGGTTTCACTGTTTTTTATTAATAGTAGTTAATGTCCGCCACACTTAGAATATTACCTCCTTCTACCATAAAGAATATTCTACCATACAGTAACCCACTTCATGACTTTTTCTCAATATTCAAGTGTGAAAATCTCGCTCATTTCCTGTCGTGGAAGGCTGTGGAAAAATCCCACTTATGTATGAATTTTAACTCGCAACTTCTCGCATGAAAAGCGGCGTTTCTAACCGCTGTATGACTAGCTGAGTTTCTAACCGCTGTATGACTAGCTGAGTTTCTAACCACTGTATGACTAGCTGAGTTTCTAACCGCTGTATGACTAGCTGAGTTTCTAACCGCTGTATGACTAGCTAAGTTTCTAACCGCTGTATGACCAGCTGAGCTTCTAACCGCTGTATGACTAGCTGAGTTTCTAACCGCTGTATGACCAGCTGAGTTTCTAACCGCTCTATGACTGGCTGAGTTTCTAACCGCTGTATGACTAGCTGAGTTTCTAACCGCTCTATGACTAGCTGAGTTTCTAACCGCCGTATGACTAGCTGAGTTTCTAACCGCCGTATGAGTAGCTGAGTTTCTTACCGCTGTATGACTAGCTGAGTTTCTAACCGCTCTATGACTAGCTGAGTTTCTAACCACTGTATGACCAGCTGAGTTTCTAACCGCTGTATGACCAGCTGAGTTTCTAACCGCCCTGTGACTGGCACCAACTGGGCACTGGAGTATGTATGATGTCAGGATAGGCCGTTTCGGGAGGAATCATCGTCTGGGCCAGGGGCAATGAAGCATGTTTCCCATAAAAAAATACCATAGAATTAGTTTGGCTTGAGATTCGAACTCTCCACCTGCCAACCTTAGGGCTAGTGCTTTTCTTATTGAGTTATCGCGATATGTATGTGTATATTATAAAGGAGAAATAAAAAGGAGAACAAAAACAAATAATCTTTTGACGACTCATTTTAAATACCTGAATGAATAAATTTACATTTTTCAAAATTTCAGGCAATGATGAAGAACATGGTAAAAAACGGAAATTGTCAGATGACGTTCCCGGTGGGACCAATTCAAAACCGAAAACAGCACGGTCGAGTAAATCGGAAGGTCATGAACTCCCGCTTAGCGACCGCGTGAACGGTGAGAAAAGCGACGACGTCGACGTCATCAAACGCAAATTGGAAATGATGAAAAAGTCCAAGCAAGAATCACGTAAGTCAGAGACGGAAATGGTGGGACGAGATTCGAAAAGCGAGAAGGACGTCAACGCTGGAAGCGCATCGAGTGGGCTGCAGGATCAACGGTTGCCGAGGACTAGTTTTGCGTGTAAAACCGGGTGGACTCAAGCTGAGAAGTTGTGCGTGTATGTGAGCGATGGGGTGGTGGCATCTAATAAGGTTCGTACGTCTGATTGACGTAGTTTTTGTTTACTGGCTATTTTGAACGTCGTCGCCTGCTTGCTTGCTTTTCTGTTTTTACGACGGTCTTATCGGGTGGTTCTCCCAAAAAGAAATTGTATCCAGGTCCAAATGCGTGAAGCCACAAACATTCCACGATGGCTGTCCTCTCTGGTAAACCGTGACATATCAACCATCAGGGCAAGTATGTTTTTCCCGAGCAAAAACAAGATTTTTTTGCTTTGCGTGTCAGTTTTCAAGTATCAAACTATGAGGTGGCATGACATATGTGTAGATTTAAAAAAGGAAAAGGCAAGGTTTCTTAGTCATTTTTTACTGGTTAAGGCACGGTAAAGAGTCGCTGCTGGTTCGAACTGGCAACCTCTCGCATAAAAGGCACTGCTTCTAACCACTGCACCACTGGCTCCAACAAATTGGAGATTGGTGGGAAACTGTCGTTTTTTCCTCTGTGTTATTTATTAAATACGTATATAGTAGGCTTCTCCATCCCCAGTGTCAGTAGCACGAATGTTAACACTCTTTATGTCTAGTAAAAGTAAATTTGTGTAGATACATTATATACATTCTGTTTTACTTGCTCTTTTTACATTATAATTAGGTCTGAAAAAGTAATGCAGTTATCCACCTGGCGGGTTTTTTTAATAGTGTCACTGGCACAGGGTATTAACATTGATAGGAGTCGCCATTGTGGATCTGTAATGCAACTGGAAAGAAATACGCAGAACTTGTTGGTTCTGTAATGTAACTGGAGAGAAATTCACGGAACTTGGTGGTTCTGTAATGTAACTGGAGAGAAATACGCAGAAGTTGGTAGTTCTGTATTGTAACTGAAGCGAACTGCGCAGAACTTGGTTAGATCTGTAATGTAACTGAAAAGATATGCGCAGAACTTGTTGGTTCTGTAATGTAACTGAAGAGAAATGCGCAGAACTTGGTTAGATCTGTAATGTAACTGAAGAGAAATGCGCAGAACTTGTTGGTTTTGTAATGTAACCGAAGAGAAATGCCAAGAAAAAACCTGTATAACTCTGGTGGGACTCAAACACGCGAGCTCCGGGTAACTGGTATGCTGCTCTACCAATTGAGCTATCAGGGCGGACTTTCTCCTGCGTAGTTAGATATTCAACGCCTGTTGAGAACACACTGGCGTTTACATTCTCTACCCATGCCAATGCTGTACACAGATATCCGTCACAAACTTGTAACAGGCACGGGACAGTAAGTGATCCAGATCCATGATTCAAGTTGGATTCATTTCACAATAACTGGTACGGCAAGAGTGTTTTTTAGATTGCCGGTTTCGATATTGATGGCACGATCATATGCACTAAGTCAGGCCGGGTGTTTCCCAAAGATATCCACGACTGGAGGTGAGCAATGAGCACTGAATCGAGCAACGTGGAATAATTCACGCCGCTGCGGGTAAAAATCGAGAGGGCGAGTCTTGCAAACATGTTTACCTTTACGTGACTTAGAGAGATTTTTTAAATAATATGTTTGCTTTGTTCGAGAACTTTATTGATATTATCTAATCGCTAAACGAATGTGGTATTTGTGCACTGCACTGGTTTTGTGTTCAACCAATAGCTAGATACGTAACTGGGACTCAGAGAACGTCCATGAAAGCCTCCGTGGGTCATTAATATAAATAGTAACAGCTCAACGCACCGATGGTTCGAGTGTTATAAAGTAAACTACTGAGCAATTTTGGAGATATCTCTATCAATCTAACGGAATACATTTACAAATGTAGGTGTGGGTAGTGAATGCAATATCGAAGAATATTTAACTGTAATGACTTCGTCTTTTGTTATGTTAATCGTTGCTTAATGATTATTAATATTCGACGGAGAGTAACGTTAACACGAATTTACGCGCAGTGTACTTTTGACCTCTCCCCTAGCAAAGTATACTCAGTGAGTTTTTCTGATAAGAGTTTGTCCGCCGTCCGTCCATCCATCCGATGTTAACATTTTCTTAAAAATTCTCCTCAAGAACCGGTTATTGCAGAGGTCTGCCATTTAGCAGATATAGATATTGTCCTAGGGTAGGTCATAGGTCCTAGTAGATGTGTTCATAGTATCATCATCATCACAGCAAGGGGAGGTAACTTTGGTCGATGTTCATAATCGTGTTTGCCATTCTTGGCCCTTCACAAAGGTACATGTATTAGCTTTTAAAAAATTCAGTCAAGTATGATTATGATTATTTAGCACGCTAATGAATCCTATGCTTCTGCGCCCATTAGCGTCAGGTGCAGTATTTATGTCAAGTTGTTTTTCATTGGTCGATCTTCATGCTACGACTTATACGATTGGTCGATCGGTGTTAACAGATTGTGGCATTCGAGTTTACCTCTCAAGTTACAGAAGCTACACAGCTCCGGCTACAAAGTCGTGTTTTTCACCAACCAGGTTGGCCTAAATATGGTGTGAGAAAAAAAGGTTCCATCTGATTGGCTAATATACTAAATAATATTGACACCAACTGCCACAGTCAAGTATACTTTGTAGAGCATGATATACTTTTATGTGAAGTCTCACCTATCAGATAAAGTCTTCTTATCGTTCTTTCAGACCATGAGTTCTTTAATTCATTGCGGATGTTATTTTTTGCATGTCATTTATTCGACTAGTAGTTTCTTTGATCATGACAAATGCATGATTTAAAAATGGCCACCTTGGTTGAGATGGAAATGGCTGAATTGTTCGTGTCGATGGATACCGCACTTTACCGTGCCAGTGATGCAGTGGTTTCAAGTGCTGCCTGTCATGCGAGAGGTTGCAAGTTTGAACCTGCTCGTATAATAAAGCTTTATTAATAATGCTTTATTATAAAAGCACGTTCGAACTTGCATAACCTGCACAACCTGCACAACTTGCATAACCTGCGCAAACCAAGGATTTTTCCCGCGCCTACCACAATAGGAAATGAGAAAGATTGGTTATTATAAATATCTTAGGGATGTGACAGGGCGATATTGTGTGTAGCACCAAAACCTCGCCTTTCTTCTTTCACCCGATCCAAGGTTTATGGTGGACATACCGTCATTGTTTAATGTCACATTAACATCTTGGTACTTTTAGGGTTGTGACGGCGCTTTAGGTTTATGATCGTTGACAGCTTCTTTCAAGCATTGAACCTGGTCTGTCCTAATTTAACCCAGTATTTCCACTGTCTGTGTCCCGCCACGATCATTTTCTGGGGCCTCGTTCCAGTGGCTCTCTGTATACATGACTTCCAGTTTACCTTCTCTGATGAAATGATATCCGCCAATCTAGTAGGTAGATTCACAAGGACTTTGTCCATAATGGATAAATCGGATTACTACTATTAGATGTACCATACCAGTCAAAAGTTTGGGTACACCATAAAAAACTCTCTTATTTTATAGTACTTTAATTCCACATAACTAACTGCAAACATTGAGTCATACATGAAAATGCATTTGTCATGTAAAACGTCAACAACAGATTCTTATCAGTTAACCAACAACATCCCATGGCTGATGCCTAAAACAGTTCACTTATTTATATAGTCAATCTGTACAAATAAATGCATACCCACACTTTTGACTTGTACTGTATGTATTTATGTATGTATGTATGTATGTATACAGATGTTTGAATACTATTGTTAAGTTATGTTAAGAAGCCCTGTTAAGTTAAAAAAAAAATAAAAAGATTGAAAGGGTAACACCTGTTGAGACTAATAGAATTTATTCAAACACAATTTAATTCCATAAGCCTAGTGAAGCGACCTAGACTCGTTTATGAATAAATTCTACTCGTCTCAAAAGCTGTAACTCTAGCATTTTGTCCTTATTATCAAGTTAGTCATCAACACGAATTAAAATGTTTAGATATCATTAAGGTAAATGATGTTTATAAATTCTTGATGGATAAACTGATGAGATTTTCAGCGAGTTTCAGTACATTATTGACAGTGTATCATAACAGTGACGTTTACCGCTGAGTTTGATCCGTCAAGCTTTGTGTTTATAGTTGGGAGTGTCCCGCGGTAAGACCAATATAACGGACCTCAAAGGGAAGTTTGAAAAAATTGTCAAAGAAATCCAAGTTCCAGTGCAGGTGATGTATGCAGGTTATGAGATGTCTGGAGAAGCTGTCTATGGCCGTCATGATTGTAAATCATATGTTGGAATATCTTTGTAGCAAGCCACATTAAAAAATAAAAATAATAATAATAATAATTGTAGAACTTTTCACTGTATGTACATCCATGGTAATGTGAACGCAAGTATACTTGTACACGAATTCTTTTGTTGATGTTACTTTGTATTAATCAGTCTTGCTGGTGTTAAACTTTTCTTCCATGTTAACTTTACAAACTACTCCTCGACCAACAGATCTTTGTGTCCACGGGAACGGGCCAATACAGGAAGCCGGCCCGCGGCATGTGGTCGCATCTCGTTGAATATGTATGTTAACTAATGATCCACATGACCTCTCTGCAATATTTCAGGCAAAATGATCTCCCTTTGTGATATTTTGAATGATCTTCCTTTTAATCTCGTAAAAAATGATTTCCTTTTCCCCGTATTATGGATGATGTCCCTTTATGATATTCTAAATGATATTTCTTACGATATTGCAACATCCTATCTCGCTATTGTGGATGATCTCCCTTTGTGATATTACAAATTACCTACCCTTTGTTATATTTGAAATGATCTGCCCGATATCGCAAGTCATTTCCCTTTTCCCTATGCAGATAGCAAAAAATCCTCCGTCATGTGCATGTCATTGTCACAATTTATCTTCATGACTTGGAGTCATTTTATGTTCCTCTATTCTTAATTAGAGCTTTTTATTGATTACTATAAATCTTCGATATTCTTAAAATATGCTATATACAAGAATATTCTTATAATCTGTTGTAAGCTGATCTTAGATTTTTATAACTACACGGACCTCATGTTACATTGTCGATGAGTAATTCTGCGGTAGATGTTATGAGAGAAAGTTTTATTACAAAAAGCCTCCAATTCTTTTGAGCATTGCTGAGAAGTGGTGCCCTTAAAAATATAAGGAATTTGTCCCAGGGTAATGATGGTATGGCGGTGAACTTGGCTGAAAGTTTCTTTGTGGGAGGTAAGTGTCCTTAATTTTATGTTTTTCATTATGATATTTTCTTATTAAACAGCAACCCTATTTCTGTAAACGCGTTACCATAGCAACCAGTAAATGCATTAACATAGCAACCTACACACTCGTTACCATGGCAACATATATATATATATATATATATAAATAATGCTACCATGGAAATCTACACATTTTACCATAGCAACCTGTACACACGTTACCATAGAAAACTGCACTCAGGTTACTATAGCAACCTGTACACATGTTACCATAGCATCATTCACAACTATTGTAGTAGTTGTATACATACGCATGCCTCCTATAGTGCTGGCCTCTCTGAACAGTCCTTTTGAAATATCC
>WURV02152658.1:0-17059 GCA_011762755.2 Epimenia babai
TTTCCCTCTGACGTTTGCTGTGCTTCAGATGCTCTATATGTGATCTCTATGTCGCTTACCTCTCCGCTATGTCGTCACCTCATTGTAAATAACCATTGACCTTCCATAGACTTAGCGGAGTGTGAGACATATGTAGCTCGTATGTAGACAGCTGGAACCAGTGGCGTGAATGGAAAGAGGTCAATTGTCTGCCCAGACTCGGTGGGTTTTTCACATTAGGTGTTTTCCCCCACCCCTTATAAGAGAGGCTAATCAAATTGTCGTGTTAACCACATAGGCTAGCTTTGTAAAGGGTCATAAATGAAATTGGCTTACACACCGATTACTTCGGTAGTCAGCCTATGAATAAATAAAAACAATATATTTGTTGCGTAAGTCAAGTACGCCAATATTAGACGCTGAGAGAGATAAAATACGAGAATAATCCAATTTGTTATCAGTGAAGTTGAGTGATTTAACCCAAGATTTTGTATTTCTTGAATTAAGAGTTGTTTTTCTATAGTTCTGATCTTATAATTGTTGTATCCTTGTTAGTGGTCATAATGGATATTCAAAGTCTGATGAATATGGGTGCTAGGTTGGGTCTCGAAGGCCGGGATCTGTCTTGAATGGATGAAAATACAACAGGCTGAGAATCGTAAGGAACGGCGATAATGAAACTGCGAACGAGCAACATACCCATCCCTGCTGAAACTGGTCGATAACACAATATACCGGGACATAAACGCATCTGTCCATTATGTGATAGGAACGAACTAGGGGACGATGCAAATTTCCTGCTGAAATGTGAGCGCCTCGAACCACTGCGGCTTCAGTATTACTATCGTAATCCACATGTTAGAACAATGGAAAAAATGTGTGACTTACTAAATAGTAATAATCCGAGGGAATTGAAAGATTTAGCTATATTTATAAATAAGGCAAATCACATGTATAAGAAAAAAATGATAAAAAATTAGAGGTATGCAAGAACACCTTAGCCATTATAAAAAATACTGGTACACAGAGAGTCAACTATATGCCTGCAGCATGCGCCACTAGGCGCCCGAGCAGGTCTGTTATTACTAAAGATGTATTGCTTATATTGTGTGATAAAAATGAGAATAAATTGAACTTGATCTTGAACTTGACTTTTATACAAAAAATCGACTCAGTCGTGTCTATATCTACACGCTGGGATCGGCGGTTTTTTGGGCGACCCAAGCCACTCAGTTTGTTATAACCGCCCTAAGTTGACTACAACTAACAAAAGAATTTTGCCACTTACATTTAGTAAATAAAAGTGATGGATTTTTATGGCCTGAACTTTTCTTGTTTTATGTTTGACAGATGTAGTACTTATTACTAGCGTGTAGCATTCACCGAGGTCGTGACCTTCATTAAATCCAATCTTTAGGATTTACGAAGGGCAGATGGCAACTCTGGCTCTCCTTGTACAGATGGGAGGGCATAATTAATCTTTAATCAGACGCTCCCTCAAACAAGTCTAAGTCAAACTGACCAAGATGTAACTTCTGAAAATGGTAGGCTATAGTTCCACCACAGCTTTTGAACAGATTTGTCAAGAAAACGTACTAACATAATGTGACATTGATAAGTAATAAGTAATCTAATAAGTTAATAAGTACACTTTAATCATGTTTTTATTATATTCCGTGTGACTTTTCAGCGTGCATTGAGCATCTGGCGAAATATATGCTACTTCTCGACCTTTTTTCTGAAGTTTACTGGCCTGAACCTGGCGGTTTAAGTATTAACATAGTTTGTTTTAGTTTCGAAGTACGACATGAGGGCGAGATGTGTAATTATATCATGGATTTTATTCCGCAGAGATTGAGAGCATCCTCAGATCGCCAATGCATCGGACTCTAGAGAAATACATTGTATAGTGAGGGTATATGGCGATTTGATGATTCGAAGTGCGGTAAGACTGGAATTGTCAACCAAATCCGTGCTGTGAGAAGTTCCAGAAATCCTACAGAGTCAGGAAAACTCTCTATTTCTCTTCAAATTATCGATATTTTTCATGTTTTGGGGCATCAGCGAACTAATATTTTTGTCACGAGGCCAAGACATGAATGTAATTGGCTCCAAGTTCTTCCGCAGTCTCGTGGCGACACGGTACTTAGTGCCGCTGTGGGGCTCCTGTTGAAGATAATCATCATTCCTTCGTTGTTGGTACAGCGCCCCGTCAACAAGATTCATGTGAACAGCTCACCGATAATCGATTACCTCTGTCACTGTTGACCTACGTATGTGACCAATAATAATAATAGTTATGATCGTCGTCATGGATTTTTGCTATGTCAAACATCTTGATAGTCCGTGAGAAATGCGCAGAAAAACTTAAATATGAAGAACCCACCGAGTCTGGGCAGACAATTGACCTTCCATTCATTACCATTATTATTATCATTACCATTACTGCCATTATTTCCATTGTTATTATTATTATTACTATTATTATAACTATTATTACCATCATTATTATTATGAAAGGAAATGAAATGTATTTGATTTAAGTGTACTTATTAGCTTAGCTGTCAAACACACTTTTCATGAAACGATAGCCCAATGGTCTAAAACTATAATGTAATTACTTAAATTATATAACACCTAAGAGTATACAGGTAATACAGATCAATGTTAGATTCAATTATGTACTTTTACAGTGAGCACAAAATAGATAACAATGCTGAATAATACAGTGGAAAGTAGAAAAATATCTAAAAATGAAATCATTTGTAGGCACAGTCACCATAAATATAAAAAATAGTGAAAAAGAGCAACAGGCTATCAATCTTTGAAAGTGTTGATTCTCGGCAATTTAATTAAGAACTGTTGACCTATTTAGTGAAAGCAATGCTAAATAAGTGTGTTTAGAGATTGCTTTTAAATTGGCTGAAAGTTGTAGATTGTCGAATGTAGGCTGGGAGTGCATTAAAGAGGCGGGGTGCAGCAGCCTAGAAAGCACGATCCCCGAAATAACCACGTTTCGTACGAGGGACTGCAAGCGTGAGGAAGACGGGCGAGAATAAAGCTGCCACAAACACTCATTGTAAACTGAATCTGAGAGCCTTTATTGGCTGATACTTGCCGTCTAAAAATCTTGTACTTTTATCATTTTTTGAAACCACAACGATGGAAGTAGCAGAACCATCAGGAGCACAACAACATAACCTGTAATGTATTATATCTACATCTATAACCTGGTTATCTACGTACGTACTAATAAGGGGTAATAATTGTAAAGATTGTTGTTTTATATATTACTGCCGCTTCCGTATCTTATTACCGATGAGTATATGTAGTAATTAAACGGTAAATTGTTAGTAAATGTAAAATGGTCTTATGCACGTAGGTGTAGCCGTTACTTGCGAACGTAAATTTTCTTACTTATTAAATTGTTATTTCGTCAGTTAAGTTTATACCAATATGTCCCTATGTCATCATAGGTTCCACGTGTGTTAATTCCACGTAATTTTGAATGCTATAAAATATTTTTTTTGAGTTAATTAGTAATACATTCAAAAAGTCCTATACTTCGAAAAATTCCTTTAAAGGATGAACAGCCATATTCATTAATGTTATTTACTACATTATTTATTTTTTTTATTATTTATTATTATTTAAAGTGCCTGACATTTAGGCAATCTAAAATCTATGTACATGCTTGATGGCCACTACATGATATATTTTACATTACATTATGTTCATTTCTTGTTATATAAATTATGTACACATACGTAGAACTTAAATGTTATACGATGAATAATGTACGACTACATCATTCACTTGAATAAAGCAGTTGCTATTCATTAGCTTATGCATAACCAGGGTTTGAGCGACTATCATCTGTATTCGCTCAACGCCTGTTTATTCTGGGTAAAACTGCATAGGATAGGCTTTTCAAAATACTCCACGTATGATCATCCTATACGATAAGGAATGGCCATGTTACTGACAAAAAGCCAACTGTGGTTTGGGTTACTCCGCGTAGTCATGACGTTTATTGCGGGTTTATAATTAGACTACTGTATAGCGTGTATGGTAAAGTGTTTACTGTTGATCAGCCAACTCTTCACGAGCCTGCGTACTGCGCGTAACCAGTACTAACAGCTCCATTCCTTATACGGTTTCACACCTATAACGCCTTCCAGATGTGCAGCGCGAGTTCATTTCTCCACCAACAGCTGTGTACGGAGGCTGATGCTCGAAACATCCGTACATAGCCGCGCCTGGTCGCCGCTATACTTAGCTCGTCTACTCGCCCCCTTTGTTTGCTATGCTAGCAGGTCCAGTAATATAGTGTAAACGGTAGAGACAATAAGTTTTCCTACTTCTCAATTGTTATTGATTGTCGGGCTTATTTGACCATCATTACGCCGTTCCAACGAGGTATGATATCATAAATTTGATAATTATTATCTACATGACTAGGTAACATTCACATGCAGTATTCATTTGTAGTACGATAGACATGTTCATTCTTAAAACGATAAAATCGCTCTATTTAGTTGATATGGGAGCACAATTTAAATCTCAATACACAGAATTTAGTTGTTATTCAAGTCGTTGTGATAAACCGAAACCATGTTCAATTTCAAATTGACGATTATGCTAACATAAACATACCAACTAATATTAACTTGGTCACACATGAAAAATTGCACAGTACGATACGAGTCTACCAAAATTTGAGCGTAGACTAGACGTTAAGGTTTATAATTCTGTTTGTTTCTTTCGATAGTGGTTGTTTGTCGACTTTAACCCGTTTTACCACTATGATTAAACAGCGGAGAAAAGATTATGCAAAGAAGCTAAATTCGATAAGCACGCTATCAAGAAAGGGATAAGCTTATAATGAAGGGTCACATTCAATTCTAATGGGTTAGGGTGGGTGCGATTGAAATATCAACCATATCGTTTGTGTCACTAGTATACCACAAATAATTATTGCATAACAAAAGCATATGTGTTAGAAATAGTAATGGCATTGCGTTATTAAAAGATAATAGTTTTGACCATTGAATAGTGGTGTGAGTGACCGAACCTGACCTCGATCAACTGAACTATGGAGTACGCAGAGGACGACCAATTAGCGATACCCACGGATATCCTTAAAGAGTTTCAGTCGCTCAAAAACGCAACTAACCTCAACTCGGGCGACCTCATGAAAACCCTGCTGTCTTCGTTTAGAAAGTATGTACTATGTAGCTTAAGTCGGGGTTTGCCATTTTCATATATCGGTATCTAGATTCTATGTCTATTAGCAGTAGGTAGAAAGACGTCACAGGATCGGATGAAATGGTTATTCCAGTTTATTTTTTTATTTGAAAAGCAGCATTTCTATTCTTAAGCACGGCTAAACACATCGTGGTCGCATAATTAATTGATATAGTCATGACTGCTTTGAAAATTTTGAGAGTCGACTAATACACCTAGTTATAGTTATTAGTTAGCTTATATATCAACGGAACTATAATTGTACTTAAAATTTCTCTTTATTGTTATGCTCGTTTAGTCAATGGGCACTGTATCGGCTATCTAGAATCAAATAGAATCAATCATTATCCCAATGAAAAATGATTGCCGACTATTTAAAGGTCTTATTCTGTTTTCTAAACTGTGGTATGAGGATGTACAATACACAGTAAAAACAGTACACAGTAAGAAACCAGTGACTTAATATATCTAATGTAATCTCGTTATATTATGTAATTTATGTTCGTGATGGTTACTTCACTCTCTGCGTGTTTTTGGCTAACAACAATGTAGAGATACTTTTTTTTGTAGAGAAACAGCTTCGTACAGCTCAGATATGGATCGAAATGAAGAAAGCTCCTTGTATGCCCTTTCTCAGCAATCTTCGTTGCCAGAATTGAAACAGACTCGTCGTAAAACGGCGCCTGGGCAGAAGCTTAACCGAGTATGCGAGATCCTACAGTACAAGCGGGCGGCTAGGCAACAACTCATTACGTCGTTTCATGACGTCGATTCCAACGACGTGATGATGTCACAGAATGACGTCATGATGCCACAAAAGGAAATGACATCACCTAACGACGTGATAACGTCTTACAAGCCACCGAAACCGCTATGCGCTTCAGGATCATCACTGAGTTGCCATATACCGCTGCAGGATGACGAAGCCCTGGACTTGACTGTCAAGAAATCTGGCAAAGGCGACAAACAACTCCAACAGACACCGCTGTATATGCCTCTTGGTATAAATGGTTTGTAAGAGATAAAACAGTATATGTATACGTATTAGCCAAATAACCCGCGCTTTGCTCACAAAAATAACCAGCTTTTGGGAAATTCGAGCTAAAGCGCCTTATAGCCCATTGCAGTACAGTTATGTAAAGCATTCTACTCTCTGATGTGGCTGAGCTTTAAACGCTATCTTGATCGTCTCCTGCCTCTTGGTCTCTGCTCCATCGTCATTTGATTGTACATAGTCATCCACTATCACTAATTTAGCGGGCTGTCCTATATATGTAGACTGTCTTTATTCAGCCTCGTAATAGGCCAGTACAGATTGCTATGAAGACTGTGTGTGCTTGGGTGGCAGGGGGTGCGAGTTTGAAGAATGACAGACTTGGAATCATTCGCCGATAACGTCGATATGAATCGTTTCAGTAATAATTCAACCGGGCGTGCCATACAACAACGCCGATGACGACGACGATAATAATAATAATAATTATGCTATTGCTACCGCTACCGCTACGGTTATCGCTATTGTCGTCGTCGTCGTCGTTATTATTATCATCATCGTCGTCGTCGTCATTATTATTTATTAGCTGTGTTCGCTCCCCAACGAAGTGCCATGTGAGGATTACTTCGGCCGATGACAAAATACTGAACATAAAGTCAGTCATTCCATTGGTGACGATCAGTAGCAACAGTGTGTGGCTAGTGCCTGTAGATCATCCGCGGTTTCAAGTTTTTAGATTTCACTCGGCATTGCCATTGTATGGCGGAGTTGTGATCACGAACCGCTAAGCATTCACTTTTCTTAATTTCGAATGCGACCATTGATTTTTTAAGTCTCCTATTTTGCTGTTGTTCTGATTTAATGATGTTTTGGTTATTTTTAAATTTCTTGATAGCGGCCTTTTGATGATAAAACAGGAGTGGTGGTCATTTTGCGCAAGCAGTCAAGCCCACAGTTCTCACTCACTCTGGGCTCTGAATCTCTGCCTGTGCCTGATGCTGCCAGAAATTTGGGTGTCATCATTGACAAGAATCTTTTTCTGATTACGTTAATTCTGTATGTCGCTCATGTTACATCCACCCGCGCTACATCAGACGCAGCAGACCGTACATTCTGCATGATACCGCTGTATTGATTGTCTGTTCGTTGATTCTTTCTCGTTTAGTCGGCGCCCCTTTCTATTTTATTCACCGACTACAGTTCGTCCAGAACAGTGAAGCTCGTGGAATCTACCAGCAATGAAAATTTTCTCGATTTCATGATTTCTGGTTATATGCCCTGTCGCTCTCTGAGGTCTGCCTCTCAGTGTCTAGCGACAATTGAAAACTGGCGTCTAGTCGCTACTCGAAAACGCTGCTTTTCCTTTGCCGGGCCCGCTCTATGGAAGAATAATCTCCATTAACATTTTTGAAACCATGCTTAAGTCGTATCTTTTGACACAGTATAAATTCTTACTGTTACGACTACACCTTTCCCATATTCCTTGCTATTTGCCCACCATGTGAGCATACCTGCATGTAATGGGGCGGTGTATAAATGCCTGATATTTATATATTATTATTATTTTGTCGGTTTTTATATTGGCCTTCCTTTTAACAAATGGCCTATTATTTAATTCATTGCGCTGTCTTTTTGTAGTAACAACTCATAATAACTATATATACTGTATAGTAATTGTAATAATTTGCTACTGGCCTCCAGGTGTGATTTTTTAACAAAGCATATGTAATTCGGAGAGCTCTTTTATTAATTTCTGTATAGTGAATTGGTGAATTGATTTCTAAGGGAATGGACGGGAGGTTACTAAGGCAGGAGCAAAAAGGGGAACGAAGGAAGGGGGGGGGGGACTTAGTTCAGCGTGAATTTGCGAGTGTAGCCTGAGTAATTGATTTTATTGATAGTATAACATGTATAGACTGCAAGTATCAGCCAAATAAGGGCTCCCAGATTCGGTTCACAATACATTTTAATGGCACGTATTTAGCGCAGGCGATACTTTTGACAGTCGCATGCCACCAGTGAATGACATATGTAGAGCGTCTGCCCGGCGGGCAGTTTCAAACCGTTTACTACCAGACAATATGTTTCTCACTATATATGTTAGTCTTTTATCATATAGATACGGGTGTTTTAATATTTTCGTTATCTTTTCTCAGATACGTCAGTGACTGAAGACCTTTGCGTAGACCTCACCCTACCTGACAACATTGATACACCGGATTCATCATGGGGTCCGGTAAAAACCGAACCAGTACTACCTGAGCTCTGCTGGGGCTTTGCTGGCCAACAACCAACACATTGTGTTGACGATACGACTACCATCGAAACACCGCGGTCAGAAGTTTCGCAACCGAGCCATGACGAAGTTAAAAGCTTCCTACGAAATGCCGTCGACAGGAAGCGCGAAGCTGGAAAACCGCTCACTAAACGGCAATCATCTCGACCGAGAAAGTCCGCGCCAAAACAGGAAGGGATGCGACTAGTGAACGAAAATATCTTATTTCCAGGCGTGTATACAGGAACATTTAAGTTACCTGGATGTCGTCGAGGTGGGAGAAAGCATACGATCAAATCGAAGATTGACGAGAGCAGTCAAGAAAGTATACAGAGAGAAAATGTATCACGCGTGTCCACGTTACCAGTAGTGACGCAGTCAGAAAGCTCTTCCGGTCCTGTGCTCCCTCGTAAACGCGGCCGTCCGTCCAGACAACCCGGTGTTGTTATTAGTCAGGATGGTGCATACGTGACGAAATATATGAAAATAGAGGCAATGGCGCCTCAGCCTCAGGTTTTCAGCCAGTGTCCGATTCCACCACAGCCATCTCAACAAAACACTCAAACCGCTTCCACAACCGGAATGATTCCAGTATCAAACGACGCGCCAGTACCAATTACGTCACAATGTGGCACTCTTACATTTATGTTATCGTCCCCGCCGAATTTAGCGCAATACCCGGGAACTATACTACCGCAGCAATGTTATGTTACGTTACCCACTAATCAAGGACTTGTGAGTCCAGTTAACATCATACCGATGCAGTTACTCCCGCATGAAGCAATGAAACCTAAAACCGTCCAAGCAAGT
Organism: Epimenia babai; assembly: GCA_011762755.2. NCBI lineage: Eukaryota > Metazoa > Mollusca > Solenogastres > Cavibelonia > Epimeniidae > Epimenia > Epimenia babai. The sequence continues at coordinate 9,306 of WURV02152658.1, forward strand.
GCTCCGAGTCCACAGTATTCCAGCAATTCTCCAGCACCGACAATCGTAGCTCCGCCCGCAAACCAGAACGTAAAAATAAAAATGGAAACCTCGTCACCGAATCAATCGCCTTCGCTGAAAATTGAAGACATTATTAACTCCGAGAGTCATGTTCAAGACTCAACGCCCATTGAACTTGAAGAAAGCACGCTGAAGAAAGGTGAAAACCAACATGAGGCACATGCCTTCCAGACACAATCAGAGAAATATCACGAGGATATGCGCATCCGTACTTTAAAAACGGATCTAGTGAGGTCTGATTCAAACTTTTATTGTTGTTCCTTCAAACTAAAACCACAATCACCTGAGGTTCGGAAAGGTGGCACCCCGGCAAAACGCTGTCGAGGCCGACCCAAATCGTCTAGCGATTGTCAAAAGACGACCGAAGATACTCCTGATGAATCCTCCGATGAGTTATACCACGAACTATTTCACTGTAAAATCTGTAACTTGGTAATATCCACAACCGATAAAATTGCTCATCAGTTAAGTCACGCCTCGAGGCCCGTCGACCCGAACTCGATATGTTCGACGTGCGGTGTTTCCTTTCAGCCTGTTGTTACACTCGGCTTCGAGGAGTGCATCGACGGGAATGATCGGATGTATTGTCAACAGTGCACGGATATGTTCTCGAGAGAAACCAACAAAGCGGAAATTTTGAAAAGTAAGCTCAGTCCGCCGAATAAAATCACATGCGATAAGTGCAAGCAGGTGTTCTCCCATCAAACACTATTATTGGAACACAGGAAATTGATACATAACGAAATGGGACAGTATTTCGTATGCAAAAAATGTGACAAAATTCTATATTCACCAGCAACGTTCCGATATCATCTCCTCAGTCATAACGCCGACTATAAACCTATTCGTTGTTCTGTCCGTGGATGTCTTAAGATGTGTCGCAACGACGGCGAACTGAGGCGCCACTTGCAAGCACATATCCGCACCAAAGACTACGAATGCAATTACCCAAACTGTAGCAAGCGATTCCAAAAAAAATTTCATCTCCAGGAGCATATCCGTGTCAAGCACATGAAAATCAAACCGTTTTCGTGTTGTTGGTCGGGATGCACAAAACAATTTTCTGGCGTCCGACATTTAAAAGTGCACATGTTAATTCATAACGACGAAAAACCGTTAAGTTGCGAGTATTGCGAATATCGATGTCGTCAGCGTAATGCATTGAACTGGCATATGCGCAAACACCCGGAAGTGTCTTACCTCTATAAAACTTCTCGTAAACGGCGCTCAGGCCGAGTGAGATTCCCGAACGAGGCAAAGAAAATAACGAACAATGTCCATATTGCACAAGAATATCACGCAAAAGAAATTCCATAAACGTTAACGCTAATCGTTAATGCCTACCGGTGACGCATTAATTAATGACTCAAATAAATCAGAAGAAATTTCTACAGTAAATATCGTCTCACTCTATAAGGATGGAAAGTTTATATATCTTATCAAGATCAATTTTGACCTTTTTTGTAATATGTGAAATAATAGGCGACATGGGATACACCCAGGGCAATGGTATATTTTTCAGTGGTGATGTGTTGTCATGTGATGCAAGCATGTAGGCTATAATAATGAAATTATATTCACTTTATCATGAAATAATTATGCTTGATCCTATCCACGACTTACTGTAATTTATCATGGACGTTGGGAAAAGTGGAGAAAGTTCATTCTCGTCCTTTTCGTGTCCGATAGAAGTTTAATGATCACCAGAGAGAGCCACCATAACTTCAACATGGCTGCAGAATTATTACAATCCTGGACGTATTTGGACACGGTTTTATGGATAAAGAACAATAACAAATACCATTCAATATTCATGCTGATATAAAAGAAAATCTCTCAAAATATCCGCCTCTTGCACGTGTGCATGCAGAATGCCTTCTCTACCATCCTGTTTGAGAAGCGTTACTTGTAACCCGACGCAGATTGTCCCATACATCTGCTTTAGGCAATCATAACTCCTGTACATTTCTAATCAATATCCTATTCTGGCAAAATCCCACACGTAAGTTACAAATCGAGTTTTTTCTGTCTTGATATGTAGAGTGCGTCATTTGATTATATTTTCTTGGTCCAGAATGAGGAATGCCAGTACTTATGAAAAAGCGATAGGGAAATATTTTTCTCCGCAATTTTTTTTTACGGAACCTGAGGGCTAAGTACTATGATATTCGAGAAAGCCGGCTGATATTGCGATCCTATTGTCACTAGCCAATCAATATACCAAGGCATTGACACGCTCCACAAAACGTAGCAAATAATCGTTGGAAAGAAATGCACAGAAAAAACCTATACCTCTGATGGGACTCGAACCCACGACCTCTAGATAACTGGTTTGGTGCTTTACCATCTGAGCTACAGGGGCCCCTTTAACATCACAAATAATCGTTATAATGTTTACGGATTAGTGTGGTCTACTGTATACTAGTATTCTCATTACACATTTCTCAAGTTAATTATAATTATAATTATGATCAAGCATTATGATAGCGAGAATTATTGCCATCAATCGCAAAAAGTCATGTGAATAGCCTACATGAAGAAATACGTTTGGCTTATTACTACAGCGATGGGGTCAATAGGTGGGAATTTAATTCCTCGTTATGCAAAATCAAGTATCCTAGTGTTGCAGACAAATTGATCATCACCGCCCATCAAACGTACGTTCTCCAGGAATAATTTTACAGACTGGGTATTAATGGGGTTATAGTTTGTGAACCACAATGGGTTTTTCCGATCGAATTTGTGGAATGGGAAAATGCGAGATTTTGGTACGTCAACATCTTCGCATTCCGCAACACAGTTCGCAGGATGGGGTCAGGATGCCAATCATGGGCACAACGCTTGACCTACATTGAACAATGAAAGGGAAGGGAAGCCATCCAAAGGTTCTTAACCTCTTTACTGTAAATGCGAGATAAACTGTTAATTAAAACCTGTTATAATTAAGGTGTTTGTAAATTTTGATTAAATTAAATAAACAATTAATAACAAAATGAAACGACTGCTGGTACTCTCTTTTTCTTCGCGTACAGTTGCTATGGTATATTGAACGCGCCCACATTATATAAACATAATCAATTTTCGAAAAGACAAGAGTAGACACCAAGAAACCATCATGGATGAAACGATCGAAGAAGGGAGATACACAGAGTAAACGTCCTCATCCGACGCCCTATTTTCGGTCACTAGCCTCAACTTAGTCAACCGTGAAAAGACGCTTTTGCGGCAATAATAAAATTGAAAATTGAATAACCTTGATTAGACATAAGACAAAAAAACTGAAAAAGTGTGGAAGGTTGAACGTAAATTGCTTTTACCAAATCACGTACTTTTTTAAGTCTAATTTTTATAACTAAGTTTGTATTATGTGATCGAATTAAGGTCTTTCCACTACTTACCTTTATATTCATTCTTAATTTTTCTAGTCGACTGAGTAGCACTACACAGAGTAGTCAACTAGGAGTAGCATAGTGAACATTAACTGTGATAGATGAGGTTCTAAGTTATTAAAGTAAAATATTGGCGCATTAAATTAGTGCGATCCGCTCAGAGATTCCCAACCATGACACCCAAGGATCTGCACGGGAAACAAACACTCCTCGCATAATAAACACTTTGGCACCTTTACACCAAACTTCCAAAACCTAACCTCGGCTTAATTCCACCCGCAGCTTTTCCCTAATCCAAACGCTAACCTAACTCACCCTAAAGCAAAGCAATAAATATATTTACTATGTTTTATTTTGTTCTCTTGTTGATTAAAAGTACAATTTAATTATATGTTTTTCAGTTTAATTGCTATAATGCCTATAAATTGTTTCTAGTATTAGGTCCGCCAATGTAATCTCTCTACTGCTGCTAAAGCTACTTTTGGTAATTGATCAATTACAAATGATTTTTTAATTAAAAACCTTTATGTCAATTGCTGACTGATATTTACGAGGACGAAATATCAAGTTGTAACGTGAGCTATTTTGTAGAGCTAAAATGAAGGGCTTCATAGTGCGCGGATAACACGGATTTACTGCTCCAAAATATTTTCATATACGTACACACTCCATAATCTATGTTCACTATTGTATGAGCAGTTATTCTATTACTGAAAAATGCAAATTGAATTTATTCATGACAAGCTCTCGCGTATGACAAGTTAAAAACTGACACCCAAAAGGTCCAAAAAATTTGTTACTGTAATAAAAATATACAATGATATTTTTATTATGTACAGACAGGATTAATTCAACAAATAATTAAACTTAAACTTTATTGTATAATGAAATACTGATGATGCATCGTTGTTAACCCATGAGGATAGGTCTGTAGTGTCACTATCAATTAATATAGCTGTATGAAATACATTTACAATATGCCTCACTTTTCAATTCAATTCAACATGTTTATTCAATACAACACAATGCTATTCAATATGAATGCTATATAAGAAATATATATATACAAAAAAATACACTTTATGTACAATACATGTATGATACTATCGAAGTTATGGTACTGGTATGATGTGAAATATTAAGTATGATGGAGAAGGATAAAAAAGTCCCTGTCATGTATAGCAAGTGATCACTCACGTTCATCCCTCACTCGCCTAAAGCTTATTCAGGAGAGCAATACCAGATTAGTTAATGCTATACCACCAGACATCACAATTCACAATTGCATGGTGCCTGTCTACATTACCAATTCTTATTTTTACTCAGTTTTGAAGAAAACAATATCCTATTATTGTGCAACATAAAAATAGCTAAACATTATGTATATGCCAGAATTTTCAGTATATTGATCCTTAGTCCTTCATTAAACTTCATCTAAGTAATTGTAGTCTTGTATCACTCTGTAATATGGTGAAATGTACATGGTGTGTCCAAAAAACTAAGACCTTAGGTAATTAACCAAGACTTTTTTATCTATTTGTGATTTACATCGAATTTGTAGTGAATAAAATGAAACCAAATTCTACACATTTCACCAAAATTATATTGCCATACATCCTCATATCGCTGATTAGCATTAGACCGAATATGGAAGTCTAGAAATGACGTTAATGTCATATTGTCAATAGTAGCGATATTATTTAGAAAGAAGTGTTCAATATGCTTGACCTTGTGGATTTGAGGTTTGAAATGGTCAATTTCTCGGTGAATCTGAGACTGAGGCAGCTCTCTTCACTTTTAGATAGGAACAAGTTTGAGATGTTCCACTTTTTTATATTTACCCCTGGTAACCCATTTGGAATGATTTTCCCTATATTCCGTTATGTGCAACCTCGGTGTCCAGGCTATTTATTACATTCCCAATTTTGGCAATTTTCTTGTTGAATAAATTTGGTACCATGTTTCTTAAGATATTTGGTAGTCTCTTTAGATATGTGAGCCTTTACTCTATCCTCTTGAAAAACAATATTTTCTCTCGGCCTGGTTTTCCATTACAGGGATCAAGATATTTGGAAGTTAATTTCAGTACAGTCCATTAATTTTTACACCTGGTTTGACGAAGGCTATTGATGTTTTTCCCAATTTCCTCACCCCTACGTAAACTAGCGCTCCGTAAAAAATGGTTGCGCGTCATAAAGAGTAGACAGATTTCACAATCAAACCTAGGTTATTCAAGGCTTCTTATAGTCATAAATAAATATTTCATGGACAAATGTACGCTATTTATTAGCTATAAAGTCATGCTCCATAACCCGAGACATTTGATATCTATGGCCCTTTATTTAACAGAAAGTATACGCATTTATTCAAGATTGGAATTCTCTCGAATGTTTCATTGATAACTTTAAACATTAAATAATATATGAATGCGGTGTCGTATGTCTTGTGTATAAATTCTGTAAAATTCTACCTTAAAAACGTATTTTTTTATGAAATTTGTTCCATATGTAATAGATGTTAGGATGTTCACATGACCTTTAGTTTTGTACCGGTACCAGGCGATTCGACCCATGGAGGATTTGCCAAGGACATTATTTTTTCTAAAGTTTTCAAAAATATAAAAATACAAAACTATGTAGATATATAGTCGATATAAGAAATTATATCATGATAATAATAATAATGTTATAATAACAATAATCAATGATAATGATGGTGATGATAATGATAATATTAAACGACAATGATGACATTAACGATGACGATAATGTTGATGATAACGATAATATTAACGAAGATGATAATGTTAACGATAATGATAATATTAATGATAATGATGACATTAACGATGACGATAATATTGACGATAATGATTTTATTAACGATAACGATCATATTTATGGTAACGCTAACATGTAGATGATGGACATTAACCTACATTGAAAAGGTGCCAGAAATTATCCGGGTAGGGAAGCTAATATCATAGTCAATATCTTTCTGCTATAACTACACCTTCTGTTCACTTAATTGACTTGTCTATACAACCTATTACATTGTATACGTGCTTTCTGCAACGGTTTACTAGCATCCCTCGAAGTAATTGTAGCTCATAAAGATTGGATGCAGTAGTATAAACTTGCAGTCAAGACTAGGCTTACATAACTAAATCAAATATGAGTAAACACTTATATACACCTTCCTGCTGGTTATAAAGAGGTTAAATCTGTTGATGTGACAGGTCAAATACTCAGAAGGTAAATGTCGCTGGGTCGAATTGTCTGGCATGTATTGATTACAGTTGTATTTTGTTCATTATTATATCTTATATAATTTTCTGAACTAGCGACCACTAAGTGCATTTACTGTATTTAGATATTATTATTCATTATTATGTTACATTATTTTGTGATCAAATTTCTCGTACTTTGGTATTATATTTTATTGTTACATATATGGTGTATATATGGAATAAGATGTGAAATAGTAAAGTTCAATGTTGAGCTTAATGAATGCATACAGAGTAAACGATGTGGTTTGAACTTTGCTCAATTATGGTACAGAATTAGTTAGCTCGCGATGTCAGAATTAGCTGGCTTCAGTTGTCAGAAAATAACTGGCTAATTTGGTCAGAATTTACAAGCTAGCGTTGTCAAGTGTTTAGTTGCTTAGTTGTTATCACCAAACATTTCATATCGGAACATCATCAACCTCAACTATGACAAGTGTGGAGCAAACGTTCATCAAGGTTAGATGTTTTACCTGCAATAGTTAGATTAATGTCCTTGCTTAGGTGAGTTACTTCGTCCATGTATGTATATATGCATGTATGTATATAGTGATAGGCTGACTAACATATCATTATGGCCTAGGCCATTCTTGGCCATTTACACAGCTCGCCTATAAATGTGGTTGACACAACAAATTGATTATAGTGCATTTACATTGTACGATTTTTCGGTTGTACGGTGTTTCAAATGTACGAAATGTGCTCGGTTCCTGACTGCGAAGCATATTCATGACTGTGCTATACGCCCCTAGTGCTTTTTAGGCTTTTTTTAAAGAATTTGTCATCCACACTGCCTGGGTTTTTCTCGTGGGTGGGCTCGCAACGATTATTGTTGCCGCACTCGCGGCGGCAACTACCAAATGTCATCGTCACTTAGGAAGTAATCCGCCATTTTGTAAAAGTGATATCATGTGACTTTCCGCCCGTTGAGCGATCATAAATGTCAGAACGGATAGTGTAAATGACCTTCCGATTTATCGGAGGCGGGAGCGGGAGCCGAAAAAATCGGATAATGTAAA
>WURV02152669.1:0-17058 GCA_011762755.2 Epimenia babai
ACGGCTTTTTTTTAACCATACTGGGAATTATAACGAATGTAGAAATTATTGACTTAATCTCGACCATTCTTGAAAATTCGACAAACGCTATTATTAGTATTGACTATACAGTAAAAACTGTTATGCCATAAGTAACAAAAGTATGGTATTACCCCCCCCCCCCGCTGTATCGCCCTTTATTGGTTCTTAACGAAGTTTGTCTGTGGTTAACACGACAAACGGATTAGACTCGGTTTTAAAGGTGGGGGGTATGTCATAGTAGAAGGAGGAGAGTTGACGTTCGTTCATATACATGCTACTGGCTCCTCTAGTCTACAAATGCGGCAAACTGCGCTAAATTTGTGACAGTACTGTTGATGATTAATGGCAATGAGATCGCGAGATAGCGGAGAGGTTAACGCCATCGAGATTAGCCAGAGAGCGTTGTTTACATCATAGTCCTGATTTCTGCCGAAATTAATGTAAAAATTTTAATGACAAAAATGTATTACCGTAGAACCGTTTACCGTAGAAATGCAAGAAATGGACTTTCCATTGCAATATTAAAAGGCCTGATCCATTAGGGGGAATAAAATTAACGGGATTAGTCGAACAAATCATGTTATATTAAGGGATCAGCTTGTTTAATGATACAAAATTAACGGAATCAGTCAATAAATTACGTAATATTCACAATAATACTCTGTTTTATTCTATATGAACTCGACTAGTTATATTGAATGGCATTTAACAAAAATGCATTTCACATCAAACCATCACTGGCCGTGTATTTTCGTCTTTCTCCATCAGTAGGGGGTGATACATATCCATTATAGGACACGAACTCCCACGGTCTTAAGCTAATATTGCCGTGTGTATTTATACAACCGAACTTGTTAGCTTAAAACCGTTCATTCGTGAGCAGAATTTATTACTATAATGAGCTCTGTAAGGAAACGTCAAGTTGCATCATTGTACCACTACGACCGACGATATCCGGGAAGAATAAGGGTCGGGCGACTGGTCGAGTCGTTACGTTCGTTTACAGTACGTAGAATACGTACTAATTTTGTTAATTTTACATGAGCCAAGGACAAATATCGTGGGTGCCATACGTGATAATAGATTTTACCTTGCCACTTCCGCGCCAATAAAATAATGTTATTTTGTCGGACTGTGGTGGAAATCACTGAATTTGCTTTACATACTGAAACAGTGATTGCGATATTGTAATGTTTTTACGACTGACTTGCAGTGAAATGCCGAGGGCGATGGGCGATCCACGCATGCGTTGGCGGTGAGTATCAACTAATTGACCCAAAGTGTTCATCGTTGTCATATAGCCCACCCGATTTGGCTTTGACGCGAAGAAAAATAACACTGACTTGTACCACCGTTTTAACCCTTACCACACTGACATCTATACATTACATTACTAGAGCAATATACTTCTATGACAACAGAGTGCTAAGGGTTAATGGTGAAAATAACATAATAGCTCTTTTGTCACTTACGACTTAATTTCCTATTACTGAACTAATTGATTACTACATATATACATATATTACCGATATCGCGATGTCTCGATTTGCCTCTGTTTTATTGGGTCACCTTGTAACTCAAGGAACGCCGTTATTTCGTAAAACGTCGCTGAGCACAACCGCCTTGAGTGGGGCCTCCTTCAAATGGTCTACCCTGCTAGCTCATTGATATAAAGAACTCATAAGCATCTCTAAAAAAGACCGCTGTATTAGACGCAAATATATATGATATAGGATAGGTTTACTGCGGTTAATGGATTACTGAGCGGTACACCGTAGGTCCTTCATGCGAATAGAAAAGCACTAATACGACCGTTTTTGGCGTGTTTTCATTATCCGCCTAATGGAATTCCAACCTACAACAAAGAAAGACCCTCGTCGTTTCGTCATTGTCGTTTAATTCGCGTGGGCTAATGTACGAGACGTTATGTTATCCCTGAAGAACTACAAGTGGTCATTCTCGATTACATCTTATACCAATTGCAAGATTGTATCAATTTGTGCTAATGCGGATTCATTCCCGCGAGCGATAAACGCTTATTGATTCGGATGTGAAATAGATAATGGAAAATATTTTACACGACCCCAATTACGGCGGCAATTATTAATGTGTGACGTGGTGGGTCTTGTTAAGGTTAACGTCTGCTGGCTACGGCCCAGTCTGTCTGGTTTTCAGAACGATGGCCTTTGTGACATCATTGTAGAATAGGTCTATTTGAGAGTCAGTTCGAATGAACGAATCTGACCTTAAATACTGAGGTTGTTGGTGGACTAATGACGCAAGGCATAAAACGTCATTGCTTACTTATGTGGCATGTGCCATGCGGACAGAACGAAATGCCCGTATTTATCTAAAATGTGTGAAATAAACGCCACCAAACGTCCTTTCACGAATCAGATTACATCCCTGTTTGCACTATTCCACTATTTTTTATCTCAATATACCACGTGACATATACCTTGTACGTATACATATCTGTAGTCCACCATTTCGTCGGAGATCTATTTGCACTTAATCTTCCAAATTTCGTCTCAATGAGCTTTTTTACCGAATCGCCAGAAAACTACATTATACGACGCACACAGACTCTTGCCATTACAATATTAATATCCTATCGACTCACGCATGCGCATATTCGTTATGATGTCTCCCTGATAGGCGCTATGCGCGATTACCTCCCTTAATCAGGCATGCACACAGTCGATTACTCCCCTTAATCAGACTACTCTCTCTTGGTACTCGATGATAGTTCGCAATTATCCGACCGCCATAAACCCGATAACGTAGGTAACGGATGTCATTGCCATCTATAACTTTTGGACACCGTTTCCGAATCTATGGATGCGTAGGTGCGTGACATGGTGGTCATTATTGACAACGTCCATTAAAAAGCTTTTCGAATAGCAAATATGTGCTTATACAGTATATTAAACGTTGCTATATATATATATATATATATATATATATATGAAACTGCGGGGAAACGCTAAGCCCCACCCTATACATTTTTTTCACAGGGTATGTAAATTTACACTGCATGACATATATTAGTGTTAATATGCATGATTCAGTGCTCGGCATACTTTTAGGCCACAAATTGTGAAGCCTATATAGCGAGTAAGCTTACATCAGTACCATGACTGGATATGATAGACCTTGTCAAAATGTCAGTTTGCATCTTCCCAAGTCAGTTTTGCTCTAAACATAAAAACTCAAGTCAGTTCTTTATTCTCGCACCATGTTCACTCTAAAGAACGTATTAACGACAATGACTCACAGAAAAATATCGATAGGACAAAGATTGCGAATTATAGGAATGAATGAAACTGGCGTGTCTAACCGTGCGATCAGCCGGGAGTTGGGCTATGATCGCCGCGTTGTCGATAGACTGATCAACAAGACAAGTATCGAGAGACTCATGTCGTAAAAGATTGTGCAAGGTACGGGAGACCCAAGAAAACGAACGAGTGCGGTGACAGACGCCTCTAAAGACTCGTGGGGAGACATTGTTTTGTCAGTAGTTACGATCCATGTAGCGGATACACGGTCCAATCTGTACGCAATTGGTTGTGGAATCTCGGTTATCGTGCAGGACGATCAGTACGAAGAATTCAACGAAAGCGACTTCACAAACGTGCGAGAAAGGAGTGGTGTATGTACCGGCAACACTGAGACCTGCGGACATGGACAAAGGTTCAATTCTAAGACGAGAGTAGCTTTCTTCTGCATGCAAACGACCGTATAATTCGAATTTGGAGGCAACGTGCAGCAGCTTTTGCTCAAAAGAACATCAGCTAAGAGGTTCCATTTGGCGTAGGGTCTATAATGATGTGGGGTGGCATGTTTGATGACTCTAAGTTAGACGTTCAGACAATTCGAGGAACACTAACTGGCCAGATATACCCCAACTAAATCGTCAAAAACGTAGTGGTGCCACATTTCGATGACAATGTGCTTAATTCACGTCTAGTTTTTATGGATGACAATGCAAGACCCCACAGATTTCGCGCAGTTATCGAATTTCTGCGGGACAACGCCATCACCACTCTACCATTACCAACAAGAAGTTTCTATCTCAATCCCATTGAGCACATCTGGGATGTGAATGGTCGAAAAGTCAACAGGAGAAATCCACCAGTACAAGATGTTGACGAATTAGAAGCGGCACTTCACGAGGAATGGCGTAGGGTACCCATCGCAGAGATTCAGCAACTAATCTCCGGGATGAGGAATAGGGTTACACGAAATACTCACATTAATAGACATTTTCATGAACATTGGGTCCTATTTGAAGATTTTGTGCATAATTTGTAACATCCACCTTGAGTGGTTCTCTGTAGCCAAAAAGTTTGAAAACCTTCAATTTTACTCAAAATGATAATTTCTTGGAATAAATATTATTGCTATTAAAATACGACATTACCCCCATATTTGCGTGATTTCATAGGTATAATAAACCACTAAAATACATAATGAAGCACAGAAATATCTAGATGCTAATGATTACTAAAATGAGACATTTACGCAAAAGTACAGTCATATATAGGGTGGGCTTAACTTTTTCCATATATTGCTTTTGCTTGTATGTTGCTATATTATTAATTATCGTATACGTCTACAATGCCAATCGTTGATACGGTAGGTAAAATTACGTTTGAGAAAGCATTCGTGACTGGATAAATGTAACACCGCTTTTGTATAATTTTTAGAAAATAAGACAGTGTTACAACCCGTGACTTTACATGACAAGGTCGGTACGTTATAACATGGAAGACCAATTTGGTGAATTTTAGGTAACGGAAAACGTTCGGATAACAACGCCGATGAAAGATCTAACAGTGATTTTTTGCGGTACATGATTGAAAGATTACGTCATACCCAAGGACCACAATTAATAGATGAGGTTCCATCTGATGACCTCTTGGAACCGGAAAATGTCCTGCCATCGGCGAGCGAAGGACGAAAAATGCGACTCCAAAGGATAGAAAATTTAGTACGTTGATATGTATAATACTTATACAATTGAAAAATTTACAATTGAACAGATTAAAGGTTTCATTTTTAATCTAGTCGTTAAACACATTTTACATCAATATCAAACGGGGAAGAGCCTATTCCTGCGATGTAACCCTTAGTGTGATTCATTACATATTGTCAATTATCGATTATCATGTGCAGGTTTATATAAATTAATAATGTGCGAATAAATATAACAGATAGCTGAAAAAATTAAATGCACCAGCCAGCGTAACAGGAGAGAAATAGAAAAACCTTGCTTCAGGGGTGGGGGCCCGAAGCAACGACCTCTAAATAACCGAAGTTATGCTCCACCAACTGAGCTACAGAGGTACACTTTCCACTGCGCTTTTCGGTATGTCACCCCTCTTGATAACACACTCGTGTGCAGCGTTTGTACCACGCCAGCGATATACAGAGATATCGGGAACAAGCAATAATCGACTATAATAACTCAATTACCGAGCAGCGGTGTTTAAAATATTGACTTAACGCAACTCGGGGATCTACAGATCGCGGTTTGGGACCTGATCAAAAGCGAGGTTTTTGCTCACATTTTCTCTCTTCTTATTTGAGTCAGTGAAGCTACCCCACGCTCATTAACACGCTACCAGCATCCGCGGCGGAGAAACCAGCTAGATTCGGCACTGTCTTCAGCTATGGACCCAACGTAGAAAACTAGGTTAACAGCCATCAAGACCACAAGCATAATTTAAACCCCTATCTCTTGGCTCACCCTCCTGTATATTTGCGTAGCCCCCACCCCCCAATCCCGGCGATTAATACCAATGTTTCTAATTACGCAGATGCCCATGTTTGATACCTCTGTATATTTGCGTAGACACTAAGGTATTCAACAACACCTGTGTATATTCACATAAACCCGTATATTTGATACCTCTGTATATTTGCATAAACACCCCCCCCCTCGTTTCTGATGACAAAATGAGAGCTTTTCCTCATGTTACGGTAATTGTTCTTACACGGTACTGGCGAGTGCTCGAGTGTTCCTGTGGCTCCTTTTCTGTTCCATCAATCACAATTAACACGAATCACGATCCACCATTACTATCAACAGGCATTTATACACGAAGCGATTTTTACGGACGAGAGCGAAAAAATCAACATACACGACAGTTAGGATAATTATAACAAATCTATCGCCTCGACCGTTCGGGTCTGGATTACTCTTGCGTTGTCTATGGCATCTCCTTACATGGAAATCGATCAGCAAGTTTTTATGTATGGGTTCATCTTATGCAACACTAATTATTAATATTCCACTCCCAGACAAAACTGCTGATTAACCTTTGGCTAGGATTTCGAAGAATTAATTCGCAAAATAATGAAGAAGGATTCGGTTGTATGTAACATGCATAATCGTTTGTTGGGCGTATGATAGGTATCTACCTAATGACCTGTAAAAACACGTGTTACTAAATGAAATTCCATACACAAATATACATCTGCTTAATTGTATTCTTCATCCATCCAGAGTCGATGGCAGCTTCCAGATGAGGGGCCAGAAGAAGGGTTCTTTCGGCGCTCAAGACGGTCCGATCTCTCCGTGTGACGTCTTTTGTAACGCGCGTCAAAGACAGAAAGAGCGCCATTTTGTAGAATAGACTATTTGTTTTAATTACAAGCAAAAACACTATCATTGAAATACGCGTTAACGAGACGCAGTATATATTTTCTTTTTAATGCATTATTTAATTCACTCTTAATAACTTAAATCATTATCATACACTAAATGTGATTTTGTTTCACTCCTCAAGTTCTTTACTCTACACAACACTATGATTTTGTAAATTTTCTTTTATACACTAATCACACATTTTATCAATCACGGTATACGTTAGGGTAGATCGTGTGTGTTGTTAAATTCAGTGGCAAAGAATGAACAGCACAGAGTTTTTCCTGCAAAGTTCCAGAATGTAGGTTGAATGTACCGACATTCCGACATATCCAGAATGTATCGACAGGGCACGAACATTATACGGAAACTACCGACACGGCACGAACATTATACGGAAACTACCGACACGGCACGAACATTATACGGAAACTACCGACACGACACAAAACGGCGGCGCTGCGAAAACTTAGCGGAAACTACAACAGTAGACTGTACGATGTACATACACAATAGATATTATAATTAAACGAAGTTTCGCCAGAAAATGAGAAAGACAGTCGACTGTGTGATGGAAACTTGCGACTAAACTGAGATAGTGTAACAAATATCATCTCTTGATGTATAATGGTAAGTGACTCGTGTCTGAATTACTATCTGGATATAATCTTACGTGATATGTGGCATAAGTCCTACTGTTATTATACAATATATTTTGCGTTGAAAAGTGCTTTGAAAAAGGGCCTTGTTGACGGCACAATTAAAGTAAGTTAGAAGTCCACGAGTCCAAGGACGAAATTGCTCGAACGCTGAATCTCTATAGTCTTTGATATCTATGTGTACAGGGTGTGTCAAAGGTTTAAAAAGACATATATCGAATTAAAATATGCGTTTCATATGAATATCATTTAACTATCACATGTAAAAATATTCTGAAGGAATTAAGCTAACAGGTGAAATCTCATTTGGGTCTAAATATAAGTTGAAATAGTGAACATATGTCAATAAATATTTATCCGAAAAAATCCGACTGTACGGGTACAGTTGGTACAGATTTTAGTGCATGAGCAAGATGCCACTCGAATTTTAGATTAACAAGTTTGATATAGTGCAGAAATAATTATTAATACTTATAATGTTCTGGCATTATGATTTTCTATGTGACATAATAGTGTAATATTTAGTTCGCCTTTCAGAAATATGTTTTGCCCATTAGAATACTTTTGCTGAACACGTTGATAATAATAGTTTTATTATAGTTATATGTAGGATACACAAAATCGTATATCAATGTGTATACTATACTCTGACTCGCCCTCTACAGTGAAATAATACCGACAGTTTATTTCAAAAGTTAAATGACATTGACAAATATTTTATAGGGCATATCATTATTAGTGTAGTCGTCATGACAACATTAATTACAGCAAAAAGTGCTTTATCAAGTGTAATATTTTTGGTCGTGTTCTGGTACTAAGGGAGACTACCACTATGAGGTCAACTGTTTATTCTCTCCCTTGAATCAAGATGCGTAGCGGAATAGGACGATGATGAGGATGATGACGCTCACGATGATGATCATTCATAATGATTACCAATCTAGTATAATAATCCTATTCACGATCGTAGCTATCGTCCTTTCCACTTTCCTTTGCCGTAATATAGTCCGGGTATTCAAAAATGCGCTGTGGGCCTTTCCGGTCCTGTTAAAACGCGAGAAGAGTATTATGGAAACAGAGTGATGAAGGCTGAAGCTAATGGAATATATTCTAAATATAGTTGTTGAAGCTGATGATTCAAAGTAGAAAAGAATGAATAAACAGAACATGGGTAGGATACAAAAGATACGTCTTATTATTACATGATGATTTGAATACCAAGTGCTTTAAGGGAAAGCAAGTTAACAGTATTGGTATTGAATGGTATAGGAAATTCTATAGCTGCGTTGGGTAATTCTGCCATGTCATCGTGGATAAATTTAATTAGCTATTTTTTTAAGAACGTTATCCAACTACTTAATGGCTGCAAGAGCGTCGTATTAATGAATAAAAGTATAATAATTATCATTGCATGTGTCAATAGGAACACTCCCACGGATGGATACTTTAAAAAGGCGAGAAGATTAATTGCAAGGATAGACTTATAGGTTGTTTGGTTAGTTGGTTGTTTGGTTGGTTGGTTGTTTGGCTGGTTGGTTGGTTGTTTGGTTGTTTGGTTGGTTGTTTGGTTGGTTGGTTGTTTGGTTGATTAGATGATTGATTAGTTGGTTAGTCAGTTGCTTGATACGCGGGTAAACTGACTAGTTGATGGGTTTAATGGCTGCTTAGTGGACTGATTGGTAGGTTGACTGGATAAGTGATTACCTAATTGATTGGTTGGTTGGTTGTATGGTTGGTTGGTTGGTTGGCTTACTGATTGGTTGGTTAGATGACTGGGTTATTCTCTGATTGATTGAATCATTGATTCGTTGGTTGATCAATCAATGAAGATCTTGGCCGTGGAAATGTACGAGTCGTTTGATTTTCCTTTTCGTGTATTATTCGTGGTAATTAAAAATGTAGAAATTTTCAATATCATGCATTTCAATACAGATCGTGATCAGACTCAGTCAGATGACTTACTACAAAGTCAGGCGAGATACTAAGCTTCAGCAGAGGTATAGGATCATGTTGAAGATGGGAAATGACGCGTTTAAGTGCTGCTTTATTAGCAATTTTATTAACGGAAGTAATGTCAGTCGTTTGAGTGAAGGAGGACGTTAAACGCTAGACAATTAAATATTGACGATGCCACCAACTATCGCGACGAATCAATATTCGAATATTATCCAGTTAATCGTACCATTTTTGCTCGGATATTTTATAATATATAATATTCACATTGCACTTGGCCGTATTTATTGGGTAAAACACGGTTTGCGAAGACGTCATCGCTACTGTATTCGATGCAGACTATTATGAGGTATTATATCATCATCGATCTATCTCGAATAAATAAGACATTACTAGAATCGCGTAGGCCAAACAATAAAAAGGACACAAGACTCGGTGGTCAATGACTGGTAACAATCGACGCTGGTGGTACGGCAACAACTTTCAAAGACTTTTACATAATTATTTGACTAACGAGGATTTCATTTAAACCCAACAGCTGTGCCAATTGTCAATAGATATATAGATTTTATTTGTGTATGTATGTACGGAGGTGTATATCTGGGTTGTGTGATGGGGTATATGCGTATGTGTCTGTGGCGGGATGCGTGTTTCGAAACGGAATAACTCAATTAGGTACTGTTGTATTAATTTTTGTAGTCATTACGCAAGCCACCCAAGTGGCTGTCACGAACGGTATATAACTGTCACGCGGCTTGACTTTTTGGTATGAGATTTGTAGGTGTGGGATGTGTATGTTTGGAGTGTGAGTTGTCGATGTGTGAGGTGTAAAGGTGCGGAGGTGTATACGTGAGGGTGTGGGCTGCGGAAACCTGTGGGTATGCATGTCTGAATGTTTGAAGTTGACTGTTTGGCGTGTGGATGTGTGAAGGTGTATATGTGTAGGGTGTGGGCTGCGGGTACCTGTGGGTATGTATGTCTGAATGTTTGAAGTTGACTGTTTGGCGTGTGGATGTGTGAAGGTGTATATGTGTAGGGTGTGAGAAAGTGAGAAGGTGTGGCGTAAGATGTTACTGTACGAGGGCGTGAGCTGGGTCGCGAGTGTCCCGTGTGATTGCGTAGAGTATTCTATAATCTCGGACCACCGGATCTGAGAACAAATTCAATAGTTACCTCTATCTGTTGCATGCGACGTAGCCGTGACCATAATCTTTGTGCCACGCGACTCGTCACGACAGTAGAGGGTACTGGACTGCGCAACTCGCCCGGTCGATGTCCAGTTGATGGGGAGAATGGCGCAAGACCCAAGAAATGCCGTAAGAGCGCCAGTGTCTCGACTTTTGTGTGAGTCCCCGAGTCCAGTGACGCACCGGCCCGTTTGCCGTTTCCTGTGACGTCATAAACATCGTGAACTAATCAATAAATCAACTAGGCAGACGAGTTCAACGCAATGATTGACGAATGATGAACGTTGCTATCATTATCCAGAGTAATTCAGATAAATCGTTTAATAAACTGCGATGATAAAATTACAGGACTTGATAAAACGTTCTCAAAATTCATGGCATGACGAGCACTGGCAAATGACTAATTAACAATGTAACCTTATAAGACTTTCAGTAATTACATGAGGGAAACCAAGAAAGAGCCTACCACTCACGAACTACAGCTGAGTCTTGTATATCAATATCCCAGGTAAATAACATCATTAAAAATTAAGTTACATAGCGTGTACTCAGTTCCCCTCCCCGTAGTCGATCTATATGTTACAGTAAATGCGCAAAGTAGGTTCATAAATTTATATATTTTCTCTGCGTACACAAAATGTCCGCCAGCGTAAATAAAGACGTAATCCTTGTGCAAATTGCATACTCGACCGCCTGTGAAAATATCTCTCGCATCTTGATATAAATGCCTTAGCGGAGAAAAACTTGCATACTTTGACACTTCAACAAAGTTGGTTTTCGAGTCCATACGAGTACTTAATTTACAATGTAACAACCATCGCTGATATTATGTCATCTTGTTTAAATTTCGCGGACATTAGAAATAGACCACGTATCGGTTGTCTTCTATACCCTTGCTCATATATTTCTTAGAATTCTGAGGTGTCTGCAGATAACGTAGCTATTTGCTATGGTTTTCTACGGTTTACACAATAGACTCAGAGTCGATAAAAGCACAACGGAAAATTTGTTCTCCTCAAAGTAGAATCGACGTAATGTGGCGTCACGTACCAGAATTTCATAGATCGTACGCCACGCGCTATTTGGGCACTAATCTGTTTTCAATAATTTTTGATAAATGGACTACGTTAGATGAAATTACAAACACTGGCAATCTTGAATATCAATAGTTGAATTTGCATGTACGTTTACCTGAAATTCATGATTAGATTTTTCTTTCGAGCCAATATCTCCATGGGGTTCTACGGGCAAAGAGCGCATTTGACCTGTCTGAGTCTAGCCCTTCCGGCGTGGTCTATAGGTACGTGAGGTAATGTTAATCAAATGTCTGCTCAAAGTAGGCAGCTCGAACTCGGGTTGTTTCCTCGTGTAACCCTCACTCCCTTGATCAGGATTGACCACAAATACCCCCGTTGCCCTATAGAGTTTATTTCCAGACCGGATATGTAATAGACGCAACAAGTGTCCTCTCAAACTTACAAACAAGATGAGATGTCTGACGCATTATCTCCCATAAATTAGTAGGGACGGGCATCATCCATAAAGATGCATCGATCACGCCCCATTCAGGGTATCACTATCACTCGCTGACATTTTGATATGCAAATGAGTACTCGGCCATGATCGTTGAAAGCTTAAGGCGTGGTAACGGTACAAGGTCAAAATAACAAGAAACTCACCAAAACTTACATTTTTTCATGTTATAGTATATATACAAAATTACTCAGCGTGTTATACGAGTGTTCAAGTTATTCCTTTATAGCATATCCTCTAACGCGGAAATTAACAATAAAGATAAATATAATATAAAAGAACTGATAGTGGATGATATAATTTATGCGCCACCGCAAGATATAGTCAATACGGTTAACCACTATTTCAGTACTATAGGTTCTACTATTAACAACCAGCTACTGCTAAATGTTTCACCCACAGAGTCAGTCAAGTATAATCTGAACGGTTTTTAACTGCACCCAATTACTGAGTAAGCCGTAGTAAAAATAATCACATCACTTTCCAATAACAAAAAAGGGGGACCTTTATGTATAAGCTCATTCTACCATCGCTATTCTAATAAATAGAATGATCATCACTGGTGTTTTTCCTGGCATGTGGAAAGAGGCATTAGTCACTCCTCTACCCAAGCCTGGTAGAATATATTTGTTTGTTTAACTGCTCTCGACATCAGGAGAGCGTTTGATACTGTTACCACAATTTTCGGATATTCAAACTCACCAATTATTTTAATTTCCACCTATCTGCTGTTAAACTTACCCATAGCTACTTATCATCCCACTATCAATCGGTCAAAACTAATAATGTTAGGTTAGTGAATAAATGGTATTATTTCCGATCTTCTGCCTATAACATCCGGTGTTCTACAAGAATCAGTTCTGGGTCCCCTTTTATTCATCATGTTCATAAATGACCTGAGTTCATGCTCCTGTTATTTGTTCGCTGATACTGTATTATTTAAGAATTCGTCAGCATTCCTGATGAGGCAATCAATAAAACCAACTTCATTCTTCCCCGAGTAACGTCATGGTACCAAAACAATATACTAAAACTCAACGCAGATCAAGCCTCCACTATAGTAATCTCAAATAGGTCTATAAATCAGTCAAACCATAATCCTCTGAAATGAAATTTAAATGAAATGTGATTTATTTGATTAAAGTGTACTTATTAGCTGAGCTGTCAACACACTTTACATGAAACAATAGCCTAATGGTCTACTGGCTATAATGTAATTACTTAAATTATATAAATTAACACCTAACAGATCAATGTTAAAGACAATTATGTACATTTACAGTGAGCATGAAAGAGATAAGAATTGTGAATGGTCACAAAGCTCCCTTTACCACTAGTCTGAAATGCCTAGGAATTCACCTTGATCTACAACTCATCTGGTACATTCAGATTGATAAAATAAGATGTTAAGTTTTACCCCGAATTTAGCGATGTTTTCGAAACCGGAAATGCCTTGATAAGGAACCAGCAATATTATACTATACATCTATAATTCCTCCTCATTTAGAATACGCCAGTGCAATCTTCTTCAATATGTCTAATAAAAATAATTTGATTCTTGAAAGATTACAGAACAAATGTTTATAATTATAGCCAACTGTCCAGCACGTACCAATATTAATGAACTTTATAACTCGCTGAATATTCCTTTCCTCTCCGACCGGCGCCACTATTTTTATTCCTGCAACTTTTTCCAGTTATACAATAACATGTCTTCAACGTTAGAGAATAACTTTGTCTCACGAGTTAACCCTGCTTTTCAATAGAGCCTGCGCTCTCACAGTAAAACTAACGTACCAAAAATGAACAAAGCAGTAGGTCAACGTGCGCTGTCCTATCTTCGTCCCAAGACGTTCAATATTCCGCTTCCCCATATTAAACGATGCGAGTTATTCTCGACTTTCACAGCAAAAGTGAAAAACATATATATATTAAATAGTGAAACCACTGCTCGAAAGGATATTCTGTTTTCTTCAATTTTTTTTCAATCCTTATAAGAAAA
This sequence comes from Epimenia babai, assembly GCA_011762755.2. Taxonomy (NCBI): domain Eukaryota; kingdom Metazoa; phylum Mollusca; class Solenogastres; order Cavibelonia; family Epimeniidae; genus Epimenia; species Epimenia babai. The sequence goes on from WURV02152669.1 coordinate 14,008, forward strand.
ATCTACTTTATGATGAATTTTACTTATCGAGAGTCCTCTACGTATTACATATTTCGTCACCTGATCTTCACATAACTCTAGACACCTATATTGTACAATATTGTGTTCTATGTTTTATTATTGTAAATGATATAGTTATAGTGTTAGTTATACGGTGACTATCACGCGTGTATATTGATTGTTAGGTTGCCTTAATGAAAGTCACTGTAATTGGTTATTTATAAAAAACTTTCTAGAACGCGTGAGTCAGTGTAAGAATTTGTATCTGTAATAACCTGTAAGCAAAGAAACATCGGCTGACTAGTGACTGTATGGCCTAAGGTGTGTTTTTAAATGATTTTTGGGTGAATTCCGCAAATATCTAGAATTATGGCATACATATTAACCAATATAAAACATATCAACCAATATAAAACATATCAACCAATATAAAACATATTAACCAATATAAAACGCCAAAATAAAGTCTGTAATTTGTTCGGAACTAATCGAATTTATTACTCGTTACGTGAAAACCGGATCGCGCTAGTTTGGCGAATATCTACGTTGCTCACGTAAGTGCCCGACCTACCAATAACTGTCAACTACGAAATTACATTTAGGCTAACGATATTCGGCGACATGGTTATACCTACAGTGTAGGATAGCCTTGTAAAAGGGGGATAATTGGTTGGGAATACGGGTTAATACATTGTTAATAATTGTTCCATACAATATGTGACAGAAGAATCCTACAACCTTTTTTCAAAAGTGACTTAAATACGAACCTATCTAACCCGACACACCGATACCTCTCTAATATCGTCCTCGACGTATTTCCCATTTGATATTTTTTGGAATTAAACGTTTCTGCCTACATAACCAGGCGTTCGATTCATTTGTAATTTTTTTACAGTGTAATAAAAAAAAAAATCAACAGCTTCATAGACCAGCGTAATAATATAGTAAATTATTGATCATCGAATTTGACTGAAGATTCTATGTATACAGTAGATATATGATAGATGGACGAAGTCAATTTTTACAGTAACTAAATCTCAACGTCTCTATAGTCGTCTTACTATCTCACCATTATCACTCTTTGATTATCACATTATCCACTTTGATGTTATAGCGAATGTTGATATATGTAATCGGTCTTTTAAAACATCATCGTATAGGAAAATTCGACATTCTGCCACACCCTCGTTCATGCTTTTATTTCATTTCGGATCGACAACTGCAATTCTTTACTAACTTTCCTCTATGCGACATTAAACGACTTCCAAGTCGTTTCCTCACTCATATTCATCGCTCTCAACATATCACTCCTGCACTTATCTCCCTCCATTGTCTTCCTGCAATACAGGGTATACAGTTCAAGACACTTGTCATCACCTACAAATGACATACCTCTAATGCCCCGAGTATCTTAGCGATCTTATAATCGCCCGCACACCCGCCAGAAACACGAGACAATCAACGGCACTCACTCTCGTTGTCCCAAATCTAAACCCGTCCACTTCTTTGACCGCACCACATATAACTCTGCTCGACTATTTCACTCTCTCCCTCCTGACATCAAAGCATCTCAATATCTTCAAACCAACACTCAAGACTCTACTCTTCACTCGTTTTTATGCGTAGCTTTAACATTCCATAGCAATAGTTTGTTTTTCATACCCCTCTACACTAGAGTATTACACATTCTGCAAATTATATTTTTTTTTTCAGCGTTACTATGTGATCGAGAAGCTTTCATTTCAGATTTCAGTTTTCCCCAGACTTATATATATATATATATATAGGCAATATTTTTTTCTTTAACCATTATATTATTAGGATCGTTATCGTGATGATTATTATTATTTTGTTATTATTATTATTATCATCGCATTAGTGCTACTCACCTCCCCGACAGGCGTGCAGTAGTGCCCAACCACCCCGACATCGACCTGCAAAGAAATCACATCTAAAAACATATTTCTTTTGGAACCAACTCGACATCATATTGACATCACCGACGATGATAATATTGGCATTATATTGATCGATAGTAGAAACTATGTAATTGAAACATTTTCCGGATCTTTGTTAAAATGACTGTTGTTGACAGGTGGCGTATTTCTTAATAGTAGGCCTACCTACAATAATCGTCTTACTGTTAACGTATTTAATGTCTTACCCTAAGAGAAGTTCTACGCAAAAGATTAGATTACCCCCACACTAAGGATTTTTTTAGATATTGTCGTACAGTATATCAGATTTCTTGTAATGTTGCGTCTTTATTGTCTGTGAGATTGGTTAGGTAGATTCAGAACAACCACTCTGAGATGGGTTTTCGAATCTACCCAACAAACTCGCGTTTCTTTTCAATTTTTATCTCTTTCCTGACCTCTCTAAGAGCTACCGACAATCTATTTTGAATTACTATATAAAAATTCTAATATTATTATCATCATTAAGGGTTTAACGCGCAGAAAGCTATAATTTGAATATGAATGTAACTCTCAAAAATGTGAATTTGTTTAAGCAATCTCTAAAGTTTGAAATTGGTAAAATTTACTTCAGGCTCTTTTGTCTCTCGTTGTACAGAAAATCGATAAAAATTCTAGTGGGTGATGTCGCTATTGTGATTCTTGCGATGGCAATAGCATCATTAAGTGATTCTATTCCGTGAATTTCGATCGGCGCTCTATATTTGGATATATAGGGGAAATAATTACGTTATATAATCCATAGGTGTGAACTCGAACATTGTCTGAAATGGATTCCTCTTTTGTCGATTTACATCGACGATTACTCTTAATAAAACAGACTATCTAGCTGAGGAGGCAAAAACAAGATCCATTCGTATTAATTGATATTCCAATGTCTATTGTAGCACACCATGCATCGCGTTCTCAGAGGATAACAATGAGGATGGATAAATGCAAGTGCTATGTCGTGGTCACGTGATCAGCACTGATAAGAAACCAACCGCATGGTTGTTGACATACCGTATATAAGGGTGTACAAGTCGACGAGGTGTATAAGTCGAGGTCACATTTTCAGTGAAAAAATCTGTGTTTT
>WURV02152680.1:0-36251 GCA_011762755.2 Epimenia babai
TATCGACATCCCCGTTGAATAAATGACGGAGTAATACATTATTATATTATAACCATAAAATATGGTTGAATTAGCTCGCTAAAATAGATATCCCATTTGTGCAATTTTCGTCGTTATTTTTTTTAATTTCCCAGTTCTTAAGATTTTAAGATAAAGAAGCAATTTTGATTTGATGGACGGAAAACGATAAAGGGACGAAATCGTGTGGGGCAAAATCATTTCATATTCAGCAAGTCGTAAGGGAAATTCCCGCTTCCCGATTGTCATAGACCGACAAACACTTTGACTGAATGTGTTGCCGAATGGCGCTGAATATCACACCGTGAGACCCAGTCGCAAGCTCATCTCGCGACAGTACTGGGATGTGTGTGTACCATTGTAGCCTCACTGAGCGAGTCCATACTGCGGATGATCACCATCACGCGTACATTGACGGGGTCTCCTGTAAAACAGCAGTCAGCATATAAAAATGTCTTCGTCAATAATGGCAAGAGGTGGACACGGAGAAAGAGAGAGATATACTTATCGCGATTTTTAAGGACAGGTAGAAAAAGCAAAAGATCAGGGGCAGAGAAAGCGAGATAGAGAAAGCTAAAGAAAGGGTCGGGAGAGAAAGAGATAACGACGTATTTATTGCGATGTCCGTCTTCTAGGCAGAGCAGGGGCTAGCCTATGTGGCAACCATTTGAAGTGTAGTTATGACTATACTAATTAATTATCTTTAGAGAAATTATCAAATCTAGGTTCCTCTGCCTAGAGCAAACAGCAAAGTTATCAATTGGCATATAGTAACTTTAGTATCGATCATTGGGTCGTCGAACTGACTTGGTTTTGTGAAACAAATTATTTGCCTATCGATTGTTATCATTGGGCCATAGTTAGGGATGTAATAAAACATCCGCGTCAGTTTGATCCGGGAAAAGAACTACTCTACCGCGTTAATGATGTTTCCACGACGTTTCCGCAATGTGTTGTCATAACAGTATCTTTTTGTAGTAAATTACCGGTCTGATAGGTCGGCAGAATGGCGCGACTGTAATTCGCCAACTTCTCCCGTAGGATTTCGTGTCTGAAATTGATTATCAGCAAATATACGACATCGACAAATATAACGATTTCTTGATAGGATTATCATAAAATTAGTCACAGAACGCATATACGACGGTGCCCACGATTATCAGACAGTCCCGATGATTATAATACATCAAGTCGGTTTAATGAGCACGCGCTCTGCTGATGTCCCGGTACGAACATAAAGGACGACAGACTTTGACGTGAGTACAATTCTTGACCGTCTACTTCGTTATGTCTCAACGAGCAGCGAAGACTGTTAATCAATTGATTATAAAGGGAGAGGGGGCGATCCAGTTGGAGACGCATTAATTTAATTTCTCTCTCGTCTTCCAGCAGAATACAATACCAAGCACGGTCGGACAAAAGCTGACGGCCTGACGTTGATTGCCAATATCTATCATCCATTAGTTCAGAATACATCGATCTTGTTTATAGGGATATCATTGTGTATATTTATTTAATTCCTAAATCAATGATAATTTTATACCTTGTAATAAACAGCGGAATATGGAAAACTGGACTACAACTATACAAAAATGAACGCGAGTGTCTTAATGCGTAACAGAGACTTTTTTAAATGGGTGGTAATTGTCAGATATTTGACCACCGTACACTACCAGACCCACAGAAAGTTGGTTTATATTCTGATGTTACCACACAATTAGCGTGGGATGTGCAACATAGTATACAGCGGTGTCGAGCAACGGAAATCGTATAAATAATTGTCATTTAATAATTTTACTGCACAATGATTCTACGTATTGCCTCAGTCTGAATGTTATGAAAAGGAAGGACATGTATTCTGATTGACGCACAAAAACGTCCTGGAGCTCCCTTTGCGGAAGCAGTTAGCCGAGTGGCACTACAGCAGCGCACACGTAACCAAAAGGACGCGGGCTCGAAACCGCGTACCATTTGACTTTTTCTGCGGTGATCCTCAACAAGTTATTCATCCCCGAATGCTGGAGTAAACCCTTCTCCAAAATGGTAGACGCTTGATATCTGTGGCGGGCGAATTGCAAAGTGGCAAAGGTATTGTATTTATGCTCTAAATAGCTGCTCTAAAGATTTATTGCAAACCGCACAGCATCTGAGAGCCTTCATTGGATGATACTCAAGGACTACAAATGCTGTCGTTTACCTTTACCTTTTAGTTATTGAGTTCACATAGTCCGAGGTGGCAGTTTAAGACTCGTTTTTTTTCGATTTTATAACGTTTAAATGATTCCATAGATATTTCAGATGAAGAGGATAATTTAGAATACAACTTAATTCAGTTATATTTCGAAAATGCCATTTCAGGTATTCGGATAATACATCGCATCAATCGGTGATAGTGCGCCAGTTTCAGCCACAGGCGGTTCTCGGATGTGGTTTACAATGAATATTTATAACGAAGAGAAGAAGGAACACCTTAATAGGCTAACTCTGTGGTTTATTTCACGAGCTTTCGATTATAAATAATCTTTTTTGGAGTGATAAGGAAATTGCCCAGCCCAGTTCGCCGAATATAAATGGTTAATAATACGGTGATTAGAGAGACACAAGGAATGGTGAATACATAAAGATAATGAGATAATTAAGACGCCAAATAGTGGTGCTTTCACGCCTACTCGATCTATTAATTAATACCTTGTATAACACGTAAATACGAAAATACAAAGGATTAACACAAGCTTTCGTATATCAAGTATACTTAATCGGATGCAATGAATATGCTTCATCAGGTGCAAATAAGGTATACTTGATATACGAAAGCTTGTGTTAATCCTCATATAGTTAGTCAACACGGTGTTATCTTAGAATTTTCGTATTTACGACATGGCTAACACAGCAACCCACTCCTCTATGTTGTATAACACGAAAATTTAAGATAAGTAACGCTCATTAAAGGCAGACCCTCACTCACACACACACACACACACACACACAGACACACAGAGAGAGACATACAGATACGCACATACACATCCACTTTTCTGTGCGTACATCACATCCTATACGCCTTAATACGAATATTTGAATGACGATTGTTTGATGTACACGGTACAGTCAGCTACAGATGGAGATAGTTTACATGCAGATTCAAATAGTTTGTGCAGGTGGTTGGACGATTGGTTGTTGTAGACAAGTGGTGTAAAACGTTGGATGCACGAAACAGAAATAGTGGTCGCATACACGGTTAATTAATACTAAGATTGAGGAGAAAAGGAATTAGGGAGTGTGAATGACTAATAGGCTGAAGTCAAGTTTAAACTAAGTCATATATGAGTGTACCGGCTTGTGTTGGGAAGTCTTTTAAGGACATTGACTACCAGTCCTTTAATACCGGATCTAAGACCTATGTAAAACCACAAGTGGAATATTGTATACAAACATGCTAAGTCTTAGTTAAATATATGAAATGTCTGGAGAGTACAAAGAAGAGCAGCAAAACCAGTGTCAGACTTAGGGAAACTAAGTTATGACGAAGTAAAGTTAAGTATAAGTCGACTAATGGTGCTGTCATTGGTGAAACGCAGAGGGGCGATCTTATATAGGTGTTCGAAATAGTGAAATATTAATGAAACATCAATGCTTATGGATTCTTCAAGTGCTATGAACTGAATAAACACATAGTTGTACAAGCCAAAATCAATGTTACAGGTTAGACAGAATTTTTTTGGCCAGAGGGTTATCAATGCTTGGAATGCCCTTCAGGAGAGGTGGTAAAAGTGAAGACTATGAATGCCTACAAGAACGTCATAGACAAGTTTTGAGCTGAAACTAAATAATGGTTACTAAATGGCACTCGGTGTAATCTAACGGTAATCTAAGTATAAGTTTAGGTGAATACGTTGCCATTACGATTATTGCATCTTACACTTGGTGGATAATTTTGAAGAGAATATTTTTGGTTTCACCTTGAGGCAAGACGTTTTAACGGGGCGCAACTCATGCTGACGGCATAAATTTTTAAATCTTCTAGGATACATTCTTGGAATTTGACAAGGGAGGCTACTGTTTGCACACAAATTTACTAGGCTGACATTAATAAAACACAACAAAATATAGTAACTCCATGAAAGCCTTAAAATATCGAGAGTGCGACTTATATTCGGAACCATCAATAAAATAGCACTAATACTGTCGCAGGTCAAGGATGGTCGAGTGATGTATAACCCAAAATAGGTACTGTCTGAACTTCTCTATATTTCCGCAATATCTCGTATAATCTTTATTTTATTCAGAATGAGCATGATCCTTGAATTTTCACGTATACACGCACACTCAACAAAAACTAATTCAGTCGTCTCGATTATTTCGGCTCGAATTTACGAGGTAATTTGGGGTAGGGTAGCTCAGCTTTATCCGTCTGTTATGGGCAACGATAAGCGACGGTGAAATGGTCGTGCTTTAACCGCGCGCCCGAACGGAAACGAAATGACGACGAGGGTAACAGGGAACGTTCTCCGAATTGAAATGATCCTGGTATCACCAAATTACGCGAATCCACACCAAAAAGGTTCCTGTATTTTCACGTTGAGTTTGAAATCACTGGGATGTAGAGCAGGTGAAAAAAGGTTTTCACGATGGAGAAATTAGTCTACATAGATAATTTAGCTAACGTCCCAGTTGAGCTTCAGTTCTCGTTTTCCGCTATAAAGTACCCTATTATATGGTTATTTGTATACCGTACTAAATAATTGATTTTATTTGAATGCGTTCTGACAATCAAATCCAAAATACAAAGCGAAATCCTAAAATCATGCAGTTTTTAATGCGACCGACAATTCGGCACCGTAAATTGGACGCCATTTTCTACCGAAATTGCTACCGAATGATGGAAAGTCTCGCCAAATCCGCATGCGCTAACCGGAAATGTTATTCCTGATGACAGCTCACAAACGACAATCGTAGACGTAAAGGGCAATAACGGCGAAACTATTGAGGGAAGTGATGATAAACAAAAACGACCCCGTGTTTTACTCGAACATGAAATAAAAAGACAACACCATGATCATACATATTCAAATTTTATTTCTGGCCTGGCCAGTGATTATGAATAAGGAGGCGACCGCAGGTAATTGATATTTTTAAAACACAAGGCTCAAATAATTTAGGATTAGTGTGACTAACAATTCAAGAGTGTTATCTAGGCTATTCTTGGCCCTTGATATTGCAGGTACAAAACAAAATTCTCTAGGGATCGTTGTCCCGATTGTCGTTCATTTTACAATAAAGTTTAATTTCGTCTAACTACGTAAATATTGCGTATTTGATCACAATAAAACTAGTATCTACACAAGAGTTTACACTCTTCATTTTTTACGTTCTTATACAGTATAATTATTGTTCCTGGCACTCGCAATTCCTTTTATCGATTGTTGATAGATACAAATAGTATAGAACAATCAAAAGAGAGCAAGCAGCCTATGTGCGTAAAGTAATGAGAAGGCGCACTAATTATCAGATTAATGTTTATACGTATCCAATGACGAAATCATAACTAAGCTTCATCTTTGGTTTTGGAGCAACGTGTATTGGTCAGTACGCAGTCGAACTCGACAATAAAAACCTATTCGCGAACCAAGATTAAATCTCGGTTGTAATTATCATTTAATAACCCAGACGTATAAATCGTATCTGGCTTTGCATCATAAATAGACCGGACGTTTGAACTACGGTAATAATTTATATTGAGACTCTTTTGAGTATGCGAGTATTTGCGGTAGATCTTGTACGCAGGGAGATGCGGATATAGACGGCGGTACAAGGTAAGGCAAGTCATGTACAAAGCCTGACTTTTCATATACGATTTTTGAAGGTTCGATCTGTATCGTGTGTAAATTTCAACATCGCGGAGGTTCTGTATCTTTAGCGATTAGCCATAATTCAACTCAGTTTTCAATAACTGTGAATGATGTATACATGGCGGTATGGTTGAAACAAGCAGAGTACAAGTCAAAACTTTTTATATACGATTTATGAAGGTTTACCCTGTCTTGTGTGAAAGTATCAATATTGCGGAGTCTAGATACTTAAAATTGATCAATAATTCTAATGCGTTTTTCAATTAAAAATGACTAAGATATAGACAGCTGCATTAGGTGAACCACGCCTAGTACAGTGCCAGACTTTTATATACCATTCCTGAAGGATTGGCCTGTCTTGCTGTCTTGTTGTGAAAGTCGACATCGCGAAACATCTATAACCATAGCGGTGATCGATAATTCAACTCAGATTTTTTTCAATGAAAAAATGTCGATTTTGGTACAGTTCCTTACGTTATCTCCGCGGTGACGAATGACGACTCTGATTTTTATTAGTGAATATTTCGACGCCGTGACGGTTGGGAAGTCACCAATAGAGAGAAATTATTATAATGATTAAAAAGGCATCGCCAGTTGGTTCCATGAATGATTCATCCACGATGAATTGAATTTGTCTATTCTGAAACTGGGTATAACACAGCGCTTGGCAATTTAAATGTCGAGGCATTACCACATCGGTATTCAAACTATAATAAACAGAATGTGCGAGGAATTATCACATGCGACCTCTCGATGTTCAAAACGTGAGGATCTCAATGGTCATAGGGTTACGATTAGAAGTCAAAGGAGTGGCATTCTCATGATGACCTGGATGGTCCAAAATGACTAGCTGGATCTCCGGATATCCACAAAATGTCTCATGCATTACGATGAAAATACCCAAATAGTAACGATTTGGATCTCTAAAGCATGACATTCTCGCTGTCCAAAACACGATGATCTTGATATCCAGATCATGCCGATCAGAAAATGTCCAAGTGTTACGATGATGATACCGAAATGATGATGACCTCGATGTCCAAAGCATGGAGATCCATATGTCCAACGCACGCCGATCAAAGAGTCCAACCATTACGATAAGAATGTCGATTTAGAGAGTCAAAGCCTGACGATGACGTCCAATTTCTGCACTCAGAGAGTCTCTGATATCTCTGTTATTGCTATAATAACAGAGAGGTCGGCTGTTATTTTTTAGAACGGTCTTTTATGCAGCGATATGTAACTATTCGGGAATTATCATGCTTACTACAGTCAGCCTTTGATGTGTTTTGTACAGATATTCAATTATCAAGCTACGCTGTGACACTAATTGTTCTAATTATTGACTAATTTAGGTCGGTTTGCTGCGCTCAAACTTGATGTAGTCTAAAATTGCATCCGATCTGAACTGGTTAGAGTCAACGGCAAAAAAGGGAAATGCCTTCTATAGATTACCGACGCGTCTAGTGTTGTTGACCGTGGTTAAACATTATACTTGTATTGTTTTACATTTATACGTCTGCATTGCGTGTGACGCATGTGATACTTCTGATATTACTATAAGGAAATTGTCATTGAGTATATAGAAAATTGGACCCAGTAATCCAGATAGAGAGAAGTGGAGTCCTGGGGATTATAAAATTACAGCGGCCTGTCCCGGCAGAGTATACATACTCGCCAATATACATACTACATTAACACGAATATGAGGGAATACAGGCATATATTGGGTCTGAAAACACTAGAATTGTACTTTGCAAGAATGCTGTCTGTTCATGTACTTGAACTTGTTACCACAGTACACATGGCAATTATATTTATTATATTTATTTATTTGATCGTTTATACAACAAAACATTATCTAATAGACGTATACATATGCACATGAGCATGGCTGAATGAAAGCCATCTCATAATTACGTGTATAGGCTATTGACAAAGGTTCTCGGGGGTAATAATATATGGATATACAGAAGGAACTTTGAAAAGTTACAATAAATGAATATATACAATTCGAGACAAAACTGCATCTTGTATACATGTACTACATTAAAAACATACATAATACACTAAAAATATACAAATAGAGGTGTAAATAAGAAGTAAATATATTAATTAGATAAAAATGATGCCTTGTTGGTAGGAGGTGCAAAGAAGTTTATATAACTTATAGGCATGTGAACGAACAGACCAGACGGGGCAGTAGACCTCATATCTGTCACTCGAAGTGTTTGGCTTAAGGCTACAGAAAGACACCGCCCGATAAGACATTCGTAAGACATTCGTGACGCGAGGCAAAGAAATACATTAACCTGATACGATAGCCTCAAAAAGCTACTCTCGGAACCTAATTTGATATTGTGTCACATCATAACAAAATGAATTTCTAACAATCTAAATATACACAGTAAATGCAAACACCCAACAAACAGAAAAAACGTGTGGCTTACATAATGGAAAAGGGAGAAGGCGAGGTTTTAGTGCTACTCTATTATTAGTAAATAATTATTAATTAACTAAAAAATAATTAATAACTATTAATATAGAAAACACCGTAAAAATCAATCAATCAATTTAGAGTCCATCATTCTCGTACATGTACTTGTGTATATCGCGGTGGTATGATATACGGACTTTAAATATCAGTGCTTCTCAAAAATGCTGTTAAATACCAAAATGCTCAGGATAAAGCTTGCCCCTGTAGCTCAGTTGGTAGAGAACCATACCGGTTATCTGGAGATCGTGGGTTCGAGTCCCATCAGAGGTATAGGTTATTTCTGTGGGTTTCTCCCCGACTATTTATAGTAGTAAATGTAAGTCGCACTTTAAATGTCGCTCCCTTATACCCTTTCACAATAACCCACTTCGCATATTTCTTGGGAAGGCGTGGAAAAAGCCTTGGCTTGTGCGGATTCGACCGAGTAACCTCCCCCCCCCCCCCGCATGTAAGGTCGCGCTTCTAACCACAGCATCACCGACACCGACGAGCAGGTCATATGGCGGTTATATCCTCTTTTCCTCTAAACATCTCGCGTTATGAATATACAACAGCCCCTAAACTATAATTCCTTATTCCAAGCTCTATATAGCTATTTATTTATTTATTTATTTATTTATTTATGGGCTGATCAGAGATCGTTTTATAGGCCTTGGAAAGCCCTTTACAAGGCTGGCCCAAATTCCATGGGACACATGGTGTTACATATTAACTACATTTAGCTATAAAACCTTGCATCGGATACATGTTTTAAATGTAGTCCATGTGGCCTTTCAGTGGTGCCAAAAGAACAAGTAAAGATCAAAAAAAAAAACTTAAGAAATATGAGCTGCGGGTGGAATATCTTATCTTACCCGCGAACAAATCCACAAAAGTACAGCGGAAACGAGGTCAAATCGACAATAACGAATGTTAACTAGTTCACTGATTGCTTATTATAGGTTATTATAGATAAATATCCAACTATGCGCCCTACAACGTGTAAATATAGGTTATACATTGCTATCGGCACGCATATATGCCTAGAATGGAATGGTATTTACGTTCGATAATCAGCTCTGATATAATCCTATTTCTTTACGAGATAGCAATCTTTGAAGATGAGCGATGTGTCTATCGTGATATCGGACACGCATGAAGGCTACTCACCGTGCGATGTCATCGAAGGCGCAAACAGCTGTTAGCAGGAGTTGCAGCAACCAAAACATCCTTTCTCGATACGAACAACTGGAACTGTTAATGCCCGTCTGACCTACACTTGTATATGATTGCGTGTCGAAAAGCTCGACAGCGGATTTTGTAGACAAGGCCGAGCCAGTCAACGTCAGTTTAAATACGGATTCTCATTAATCTATGGACGGCCGAGAGCTTTGTGCCGTTTCTTTATATCGACATATCACCATGATATATTCAGACGGCTAGGAATGGCCTATCGGAATATCGTATCGAACCGCCTGTTTGCTGACATCACTGTTTTACATTTTCTGCGCTAACTTAGACCAATTGCGTATATTTTAAGAATACTGTGAGAATAATCAACGCCATTTTAATGATACCGTCATGGTAAGTATCCAGGAGTATGTAAAGATGTCGTCATAAATCGTCTGGACATTCGTTGAACTCGCTCGTACCGTAATATACATTATTTAACATCTTCAGCGCAGCATGATTTCACGTTTCGCGCTTGAATCATCAATCTTTATTGAGTATAATAATGAGCATTCCGTGAACGGGATATGTCAGTGGTAGAGCGCCGACCTCTGAATCAAAGTTCAAATACCACAGCTATGTCAGTGGTAGAGCGCCGACCTCTGAATCAAAGTTCAAATACCACAGCAATACCGCAGTGTTTTTTCGTTGTATCCTTGGGCAAAGTATTTAATCCGGATTGCTCTGGCCGACTTAGCCACAAATAAGAGCCGGTGAAATTTCTTTGTGGCAAAGCAATTTAATATGCACTGGGAAAGCAAATTTGTGAGTGGCTTACCGGCTCTATACAGCTGCCATCCCCTGTCAGTCCTCGCAAACCGTCATTTACTTAGCTGCCCGAGCGGTGTTAAAGTGTGATGTAGGAAATAAATTCCTAATTCACTTTTATATATATATATATATATATAAACCAGATTAATAACACAATGTGCAAAACATAATTTACTGATCGAGTACAGAGTCGGTTATGGACAAGGTGAGACCATGAGCGATATAAGAGACACTCCATTCTCATTAAAATACACCAGCTGGTCTCCAAATACACCAGCTGGTCTCCAAATGCACCAGCTGGTCTCCAAATACACCAGCTGGTCTCCAAATGCACCAGCTGGTCTCCAAATACACCAGGTGGTCTCCAAATACACGGGCTGGTCTCCAAATACACCAGCTGGTCTCCAAAGGCTTGAAAATATATAATGTTTTTAATTACGTGAAATATACCGCCGTCCTTTTCTTCTTGAGAATCCGTAATAATGAAGGCCGCTTGACAAAATGACAACAAATATATCATAGTATCCTTTTATTTGCTTACTTGAATAACGGTAATGTTTCCGGGCACTCGAATCCGACACTGAGAAAGTATGATATTCCACGTGGTCATAGAATTTTATTTCTGTATGGGAATCTTAGATCCAGGTATTTAGGTAGAAAATAATGTAAGTCATCCATGATTTAATCGTAAAATGTAGTGTGATATATACTTAGAAAAAAATTAGCTTCTTCCCTATACTTACTATACTTACATTTTTCTCAGGCTATTTATATTTACAATGTATGACATATATTAGTGCTAATTGCATGAGTCATTATTAGGCATACTTTAAGGCCACAAATGGTGAAGCCAATGTAACGTGTATGCTCATTATCATCAAATTGTCCTTCCTTTATCATCCTCCAAAGTCAGTTTTGTTCGATGCATAAAAAAACTCAACTCGGTTCGTTACTCTCACACCATATGTTCATTCTAGAGTGTGTATCAACTACTATGGCTCGCGGAAAAATATTGATAGGACAAATATGGCGAATTATAGGGATGAAGATACTGGCATGTCTAACCGTGCGATCAGATGTGAGCTGGACTATGATCACGGAAGTATCTATATGGTAATGGTGATACTAAAATGTGATATTTACGCAAGAGTTACAGTGGAATATAAGGTGGGCTTAACTTTTCCCTTAAGTATGTTAATGTCGCGCTATTCATATCCGGATATCACCATATTATCGCTACGTAATCTCGGTTTTATATCGTCAAAAAAAAAAACGCTGACTGGATATCGTAACGACTTGGCATCGTCGTTAAATCAACGAATTCGTATCGTGGTCGACGCTATAGCAATCATATGTATGACGTGAAATTTCGCCTCAATCACCGATCGAAATTGACATGCGTGGCATGCGTACATAACATGAAATCGTCTGCCCACATTCACAACATGCGGGCGAAGCTAAAATATATATTGTCGATTTTCATTAATCATATATTTATATTTTTTTTCTGCAATCACATAACCACATGGCTATGAAATTTACACGTGATTACTAAATGCTCTGAACTCTAGCTTCGTTTTTGTTATCACATCCGAACGCAATTGAGCTCCCTATATGGTCCATGTCACGCCAATTTGATAGATGGCATTAATGGTGCATTAAAAATATCGAATTAAATAAAACAATAACTACACACTGCTCAATTCGAGAAAAACTAATACTTAAGTTTACATGTGGATATCGACACGTTAAATTAATATGAATTGATAATTATGATACATAAATGTGAATAGATGATTAGTGATATTTTTTGTTCTTCTACATTCCGTTGGAGCGTAATGATTCTGTGATCTCGTAATTTGGATATGAAAAGCCTCGTTTACTGTCTTCATCCAGTAAACCGTTATAGCAGTTTGATGTTTCCAAAGAAACGATTATTCCGAGCGCCCACTCTGGTTTCAAGTTTCAAACTCGCGATTTGTTTTACCAGTACGTTCCCCATTAGTCTAATAGCTACGAGTGGTTTTCGTCAAATTGGTGAATCGTGGATAAACATTGGTAGCTACTAATGGCCTCATTAAGGCCACGTAATTCAAACCAGTTTCGCTGGTTGAAAACAGCAGGCGATTCGCGGGTTCTCGCACGATGTGCCTCAAATTATTAGTGGTAATTTTGCTGATATGAAAATATTGACTTTTACGCAAATGAATAGCAGAAAGAAAACATGGTCGACGATTATGTAACTGGACCGAGCATCGCGATAGTAACGACGATCGTTCAGCGACCATCTAAATAATACAAACTTTGGACCGCATTATATGAAAAGCTTAAATGCTGACAGGTGACGAGGTTAAGATCTGAAGGCTGACAAGGTTCGAGGCCGCGAAGGCTCATCAAGACTAAAGACCAAACACCAAACCTATGACAACCTTTTACTTTCAGTCTTGCATAGAATATATACAAAACCACAATTGGTCGTATATTTGGAAATGCACAAATCCTCAATGGACTATTTGCGTGAGTAAATCCTGTCATGGAAGAAACGATATAGCATATGGGCGGTGGTTTTTAGATGATGTCAAATATATCGAACATTGACTGCAAGTTGAGAACGATTCTCTTCACGCGAAGGTCACACTGACCCTATATCAATCATTAAGACATCGAGCTGCATCCTTACAGCGCGGGCCTTCTGTCCAGCAATGTGCAGATGTCAGAAATAAACATAATGAAATGCAGACGCTCACGCAAAGGAAGACATGTGCGTATTCCGCCTGATGTTATTGATTCAAGGAAGCCACCGACTCACTGAGACGAGAGGTATGCTATTATACGTCAAATCGCCTTGTGGTGAACCCATGCGATACATTAAATTACTTACATAAATCAAAATTTACCCCTAAAGCCCATGAAAACTCTCTACTAAGCCATCGAATTTTACATTAAGACTTCATCGAACGTTGAATCGAAACAAATAATACGCCCGTTAAACCATCTACTTAACGTCATTGCACATGTTGTATAATTGTATGTGTAGCGTAAGTTATATAGCATTATGACAGAAAAAAGAGGACCTCGGTGCATTGGTACAAGATCTAGACGCAGGGACGGGCTGGATCAATTGGTATAATGCTTGTTTGAGCACAAACGAGTGAAATATATCGGTGACGACTCGACTCGGGTGCACATGTACCATGTGTGAGTGACAGACAGACGTGTTGCAGCTGCCTTTACCAATGGCATCTCCTGTCATTAAGAAGGCTCCGCGAGCGACTTTGACGTGCGAAAATAATCACGTCATATTTACGTCGTAGATCGATTCATCTGGTTTTACTCAGCATACCCCTTTTCAGATTGTATGTGTAATCCGAGCTATTGGAGTTTTGAATATTTCTTGCAATAGTGTCGTGTATAAGTCACAGAAGCTCTTTAGCTTTACCTATTCCTTTTGGGTCGCTATACCGTGTGATAAAAATCAACATATCTCACTAATAATATTGGCTGTGGAGCGGGGGTCAGTGGCCTTGCGTGTGCGATATTACGTCATTAATCGTATCTAATGTTCATCATAATAAAACTATCAGGGTAAATAGCCGAGTTAGTGAGTCTATTTGATAGCAACGTCAAAGATTAAGGGCTAAGGGCTAAGCGTTTATATAGACTAATTACTTTTATTGATCACGACCCTTCATCTCGTATATCCACTATGTAGGTTCATATCAAGATGAATAAAGCGGTCTAATGGAAAACTGAAAACCGAGAAAAGTATTCTATAATAATAAACATGGACGCAGGTAATGCGACAGGGTAAATATGGTTATAAATAGAAATACGCGTGATATTCAAAAAGAGGAGCCGTATTCACGTTGTGCAATAAAAACGATGATAGCACCCTTCTTAAGAAACGAATTGAATATATTAATTAAAGACCGAATCATCAGCATATTTGATGAACGCCGAGATAAGTATATATGTGACAGTAAATGTACAATTTCACGAAACGTCCATATTTCCTTATTCATTTCAGGAACCTGGCTCATTTCCTGGTTCAATCAGAAAATTTACAAATAACCAGAAATAGACCAGGCAATATGCAAATTTCCTGAAAATTGCGATAAAAATTATCCATGTTCAAACCCTAGGGATAATTAACAAATAAGAGAGAAAATAAGCGAATCGGTCAAGATTTAAAAAATATTACGTGACATGTGCTTCGATTGCCTTAGGGAATGAGGAAGGGTAATTTTTGGGATTCCATAAGTCTTATGTATGCAAAAACAAATTGATAAATACAGTCAATTCGTGTTAAAAGGCTTCACCCTTGAATTTTCTTAATGCGCATGATATGGACTGAGTTGGTAATAAATAGTCGAACAGTTCATGGCGTTGAACTGTAATCAAAGGCATCAGACTAAGTAGATAGTGGACAAAACGCCATTTATAATAACATAAAACGAGATTCGAATCGTCGACCATTTCGGTGGCAGGCCGCTTCGGCAACTGATCTACCCCGTTCAATATTTTCAACGCTCTATAATAATAGTCGCTGATTAAAGACTTCGAACAGCCCCAGGGCTGCGATTTGGGCCGCGCCGCCCTACATATTGCCATATATAGGTCGTTTTATGGAATCTCTGAACTATTCCTTTTGGATAACCGGTTTGGTGCTCAACCGGTTATCTGCGGTCGTGGGTTCGGGTCCCATCGGAGGTAAAGGTTGTTTCTGTGTATTTCTCTCCAGCTATACACAGAATGACATTGGCTACGCCCATTACCATCATATACGCTTAAGATACTTTTTAATCATCAACTGAATGTCATCCAGTGTATATTAAATATATATATAATTAACAGCTATTACTTGAAAAACACGATTTTCAATGTAACGGATATTTAACATAACTCCATATTGAGAATAAGATTTCCGCATGGCCGGTTGACATACTTGTAAATATTGTAAATAGCAATTGGTCCAATGAGTGAAACAACCCACCCGCAATATATTAGTAACTGAAACGAAATAATACAGTGTAGTAGTATTAGTGTTAAGTGCACGTTGTCAACATAAGTAGATATATAATTATGTGGAAATTATTATCAGCTTCATGTCGATCATCCCAAAAGGAAAAAAATATTTCTTGTTATCCAAATTTATACTGAATAAAAGCCAAACGCTCAAAAATCAAAGCATTTTATGATACGTAATATAGGTGATATAAGTGACTGGTCTGTGAGACCCCTTCAAGCGTGCGAATCAATGTAAAACTTATCAACTTCTTCAATTGCTCGATCGGCATACGTACTTGTGTTGGCTGACTTCTCCATTTTGATTTAATCTCACTGAACCCTTCCTAGCGCTAGCAATATTCTGCTGAAATGATTTAGGAATAATTATAAACATTATCAGGACGTAAAAATGCTATCACATTAACGGCCCTATGTAGCTATTCTACACAAAGACAATAATTTATGTAACATTGGTTGATTTGTAGTATGCCAGGTGTCGGTCGATGGTTGCATTACTCCGGGGCTCGTATGTGTAGTAAGGGGAAGCAACTCGTAGCGTAAAGTAGTCGATTGTTTATACATTTCAAAGTTGTATACATTCCCTCACCTTGCCAAATTACGCGTTATAAACACGTATATATTCACGCATATTTTTATCGTAGTCGCTGAAAAGGATGAGGCTCTGGCAACCGAGGTGAATACAGCACATGTACTAGACCAATTTAGTTTCCTGAAGCCACTCATAAACAATATGAACTCTTCATTTGGTGAAGCCACATTTGGGTTTTCTCTCTGGTCGGATGATTTTCTTGCGCCACTTTCACTTCTTGACTGTGCTTCCGAAATCATTTATCCCCATATCACTTCGCTGCGAGCGGCGTTAATATGGGGGGGGGGGATTTTATATAAGCAACATATAAATACTATTGTAGATTTTTTCAATGATTTCCATTGTAAGAACCAACTGAACAAGAATAAAACGTGACTTGAGATTGAATAATAAATTTAGCAATCGATGAAAGTTCAACTCTAATTATTGGTAAAGTAATTTTTAAATAAAAGATAGTTGTATTATAAAAGTATGTGTTTATATGTAATATAGGTTATATACATCAAATACAATATAAGACAAAAACACCTCTGTATATTACTCGCGATATTAGGCTCTCTCACCCGAGATATAAAAGAGAGGACTGTACAATATATAATATTTTTATTTCTTTTTTTTTATTTTGATCATAAAAAGGAAAATTGAATACTTTACAAACTAACCTAATTTTCAGCGGATTAAAACGGTCTCGTGTTTAAATCTAAGACTAATAAATATTTGGAGAAAAATGCAGAGGAAAACCTCTCCTTTGGCAAGACCCGAACCTACGACCTTCAGATAACCGGTCTAGTGCTCCGCCAATTAAGCGATGCGGGCAGACTTTCTTATCCGCATTGTGGTATTTAACACCCTTAGGAGAGCACAACATAACGGAAAGTACATTATGTTAGGTAATGTTTTGTTAGGTGGCATTATTATGTTATACTAACATAACAGTGCGTTAGTAAATGTTAGTCACAACCGATGGCATTTTTAAATGTCGATTGGAGGTAGGTAATAAAAAGGGCCACACGCGTGGGAGGTAGACACTAAAAGAGTATCTTGGTAGTAAGTTTAAGCGAATTTGTAATATCGCGGCGAAGAAGGAATAGCCCGACCGTGCACCGGCATGGGTCTCTGCTGTACTCGAAACTTCAATATCGCTAAGAAATGGCGACTTACTGAATAATTCAAGTCTTATTAATATACCGCTTGATACTATGGTAACATGGTCCAAGAACGGTTTGCGGTGATTGTGATAAAAAGAAGCAGTGCAATCGAAGTTACGCAAAGAAAAACCTAAATTTCGGCGATGAACGTTAGAACATCGCTGAAACGAGAACACACCTGTACAAATTAATCGTGTAACACGTCTGACCAAATAAAAACAAACGGAAAGTTTATTGCAACAATCGTTACGATGTAATCAAGCGAATTCTAGTAATGACAGTCACGTCAATTTTCTCTAATACCTAATAAAACCTATCTTGAAAAAATAAGTGTACGCAATCTTAGGGAAAATAGAATTGCCAATCGCCGTTTTTTTCCAAATTCTGATGTTTATATGTTAATGCTTACCTATATGTTTCTATCACATGTACACTACGTGAATCTATGTAACTATGGCAAATGAAAAAATAAACGATTGAATTGAATAGAATTAAATTGAATTGGCAAGTCATAATCTTTAATCATCCAACATGTAGTTGTTACGAATAACATTTCTTACTATAATCATGTGACCGTCCGGTGTATTGTTTAAATAACAAATAAAACACGGTACGTTATATTTATTGTAAATCAATGTTTTTTGCTTTATTCGAAAACTGTAAAATACGAACGAGGATCTTTAAATATTAATTAGTTTTTACTAATACTACTCATAGTTTTTCACCTCTCCATTCATCCGGTCGCCTATGTGTTTCTTACACAACCGGCCTAGTTTACTACCCACCTATTGTTGTTTTTATTGACTGTAGCTAATCATTATTCTATTCATGCCCGGTAGGACCTAGTTTTCTTTATTTATCACGCTATAACTACACGTTACATTTAGTGATCATATAATAATTTTCTGTTATGTTTCCCCTTTATGGTTTATCTCTTCGTGTTATTTCAACAATCCAGTGTGACTCCGTTTTGTCTAATAATTTAATAAAAATTTCTTGCACTCCCACATGTTGATCAATTTCATTCGATAAGCCTGAAGAAGCATATTATATGCGAAAGCTTTTTCACGAATAAATTCAATTAGTCTCAAAAGGTGTTACCTCATTTTTTCTCTTTCTTTTAAATATTACGTTTGTTATTATGCCCCCTTATCTGGTGTATGCCCGCGCGCGCCGAGATGGGCATTGGGTGGGTGCTCTCCCCTTGACGTCGGCGTCATATTTCGCTCCGCGTTATTCTTCCGACATCGACCGTGACGACTTGCGTGTCTCATTCGGGTATGGTCGAAATGAACCACCAAACATAATAATTACTAATCATTTTCCTCGGGAAAGAGCTGGCGCTTGGCGCATCCTACTAGAAAATTAGTTGATCGTATTTTCCGTGACATCCACGGACGAGCAATACGGACATTTACGTGGGATTGTACACAGTGATCGGTACAGAATCTTATACAGTTCATGACCGCTAACAACCTGTAAGCGTACAGAGCAAAGCTTGCTAGGCAATATTTAATGATTTAATGCCAGACGATAAAGTCTTATCTTTCAACATTGGCGAAATAATATCGGACTAAAAATTAACTGAAGGTAGTGCGTTATTGCAAAAACGAATATAAATATGTACAGTCGGAATAATTATTCATTGAGGTTGAACGTTATAACAGTACAATACTATATTATTATCGCTACCGATTCCGCGCATCTAACTGCATGTATATGTTCAAGCCGGTTAGAGAGAGAATGAACTCCGTGGTCCATAAAGCAAAAGTTATTGAAGATCCCGCTGTATCTCGATCGTCCGGTTTTGGCTGATCGTTGCTCGTCTTCTCCTGCGTCGTTGTCGGCGGTTTACTCGTCGTTTTCGCAGTAGTTATCGTTCGATTAACGGGTCTCGGAATCAAAGTGGGATCACCGGCGAAGTTTCTGCCGAACAAGATGACGTCTATGACTGGTCGAACAAAACCGCGGTTCGCGTGAAGCATTCCCGAACTGTAATTAAAACGACTCGATCCCAAAGACATTCCATTCAATAACACAAATGGAAAAACTGATTCCGTGTTCTCAAATGTACCCCATAAAGTGAACCTTGTAAATATTGTCGAGCTACTGAACGTTCTTCGCCCACAGGATTTTGCGCTTTTACCAGCGCATTTAATTAGTCCGCATACTTGTATTTGTAAATCAATGAATTTCGTGTGCCGTCCGTTAAACACGCCTAATACAAACATGTCTTCAATCCCTCGAGTTCGGTCGATGTTATACTGTAGATTGCAACAAAAACCTTTATGACAAATCTTCATTCTTCCCACAAGTTTTATCACTGGGGTGAAACGCATTTCATTTCCTGAAATCATTCGCGTTATGATCGTCTTTTCTGCGGATATCTTTTTGCGAAGCTTTTTTTGCGGAAGATCGGGTGGTTTGGTCGGAACCACGGGTAGGTCGGCGATGATAAGCTTACCGGCATAAGAGTGGCGGTTGTAAGTATACCGAATGGCTCCAGTCGAGCTATAAATACCACTACCGCCGATTTTATAACGCGGTTCTAACGTGTTGGCTACCATTAGGTTCACCCCCATGCTGACGGCAAAACCCTGCTGAACCTCGATAGCGAGAGGGAATGGGAAGGTATTATCCCATGTCATGGGCGCTACTATACTGGTCACCTTGCATCGCTTCACCAGATCCACAGCAGGACGTTTATAAAATATGTCTCCAGACGCGAACGTGCCAAAAGTTCCAAAGTCAGTTTTGAACGTGATTACCTCTTGTCGAGACGGCCTATTAAATTGGGGCTGCCAGTACAGATAATATTTTCTGTAGCGAGCGATTAACACACCATTCGGATTAAACACGACGTTCGTGTTGAACTGAAACTGCCCGTCGGTCGGACAATATGGATCGCTCAACGAATCACAGGGTTCTTTGCTTCCCATGTTCGCCACCACGTACATCTCGTAGTCCCACGCGATACAACTCAGAAGTCTCAACGCTTCGATATCGCCTTTGTTCACGTATCGGTCTGGTTCCATGCATGGCGACCACGGCTGTCGTTCCCATTCGGGGTCAGGGACCACCTCTAAATATGGCTTAATGGTATCACGAGTGATGTCATAGCCGTAAAGTGCGTTCTCGGGGAAGACGATGATCTTAGTGTTCTGAAACATGATAATTCCATTAGTTCTCTTCACTGGATAACTCTAATGAGGTCGAGGTATATGATTGTCGGGGTATATGATTGTTTTATACTTCGCAGCTCAATATGGCATGCAATTTTCTCATCCATAAACTTAATTTCGATTATCTCTAAAACCAATGCCTTTTCAAAAACTTAAAACCCGATTACATTTATCATAAATTTCTGCAGACATCCCCGATATACCCGATAAGAAACGGGACTCGCATCGAGTAATGAGCGAGTACGCACAAAATTGCCACGAAACTGCAAAAAGCCTCGATAAAATATCGTCCAACTAGTTGATAGCATCAAATTGATATCTCAGTTTTTAGTAGTCACGTGGGAATAATGATAGGGTCATTTTGAAACGCGGTGTCATACTTATCATGAATTACTGAATTATTCAGTGACTGAATTTAGTTCAGGTGGTTTTGTAGAAGGTAAATGCAACATACGTTTCTGTAGGCGACCCGCGCTTGTTTGTCAAATACGGCGATATTTTGTCGCATGATATCCAACGCATCTTTGCGGCTAAGGGTGACGGTGGGGTCAGGTTGACATATAGGTGTGTACTCGTACACAGCCGCTCGGAACGTGGCCGCTGCATGAGCCGCGGATCCGAGAAACGTCACCACGACACTCAGCGTGATCAAACACTGCAGAAAACGCGAGTAATGGCGAAACAAGAGTAAATAACTCCATCAAATAAGTCATAAAGATATAGCAACATACAAGAAACACAATACACAGAACAAGTCTTTGAAATTGTGAAGTTCAAACCCGCGACCTGCAAATGATCATTGGCGCGCTCTACGAACGGATTTACCAAGACAGACAGAAATTAGTCCCACTTGGTCAAATGATGATATGTTGAACAATTCTAAAAGAGGCAAACCCTAGGAGAATGACAGACGAAGCCCGATCAGAAAAGTTCACCGAGCATAAGCTCCCGTGAGTTTATAAATCGAATCGCTGACTTGCCGGTGAATTTTTCTCTTGTTATTCGTGTACCACTACGATTACCTCCCCTTAACGGAGACGAAATAAAAGCAGGAGCCTTTTATTTGAATGTTTATTCACTCGTAAAACACAGTTTTTAATAAATCGTCTCTGAGTAACAGATCGTAGTCTTACTAATATAGTTATCGACCCCAGTGGGTTACTTATCTTGTCCCGCTGGATGTAATTTGTCTG
Source organism: Epimenia babai (assembly GCA_011762755.2). Classification (NCBI taxonomy): domain Eukaryota; kingdom Metazoa; phylum Mollusca; class Solenogastres; order Cavibelonia; family Epimeniidae; genus Epimenia; species Epimenia babai. The sequence goes on from WURV02152680.1 coordinate 21,485, forward strand.
CGGAAAAGCAGAATCATCGCGTAAAAACATCTGTTTAGCCTAAAAATAGATTCGTCTAAAAATGAAGTTCTATTAATTCATGGTGAGATTTACCTTCATACAGAAGAATCAGCAAATTATAGCAAATTCGAAAATTAACTTTCATGGGCCGACCAAGATGCCCTTAATGTAGTTATTTGTTTTCTGTTTTTCAAGGCAGTCTTCCCTGAGGTTCACACAATCAATCGATGTTGGAGAGTTTGGATACACCAACTGTAGGAGCCTTTGTCCTGCTCGTTGAAAAACTGCTCTACGGCACATATGACGTCATTATCTGTTCGATAATTTTCCTGCGATGTGGTTTTGGGTTTGTGAACCGATAAGAGTCTGCGGGAGCTAAATCAGGTGAATACGGGGTGGTTGATAAGTTCGATGTCACACTTGTGCAGGGCCACCATTGCAACAATCGACTTGATGGGTTCGGGCATTGTCACGGTGATACGACATCCCTTTTGTCAATTCTCTACGGCGTTTTGTCTCCACACACCTTACTCAGCAGGTTAATATCCTCGTTAATATTATGACCTTTTTCAAAATGTCAATGTAGATAATACCCTCGCCATATCAAAAGACTTGCCAGCAGCAAAGAGCATCGTCGCCTTCTTAGGAGGTGGCGAAGAGGTATGTTTCTACTGAATTTACTGGTGTTTGGTCTCCGGCTCAGAGTACTGGACCCATAACTCATCCTGCGTTACAAAACGTGCCATAAAATTGGCTGAATCTGCCTCAAAGCATTGCAAGTTGGCACGCGACATGGCCAGTTTGGTGGGCTTTCGTTCAGGTGTGAGAAGTTTGAACCCATCCAGCAGAAACCTTTGGCATTTCCAGTTTTGCGTGCTGAATGTTCCACAGATAAGCCCACCTCAGCAGCTATCGGAATGAGACTAGTCGTCTATCACAGTTAGGTTTTCAATTTTATATAATTTAAGTAATTACAGTATAGTCTTAGACCATTAGTGTATTGTTTTATTTAAAGTGTGTTTGACAGCTAAGATAATAATTACACTTTCATCAAATAAATTTCAGTTCATTTAATTTCATCACCCATCCCTACCCTCTGCACGTACTCGATGTTTTCTTCGCTAGTGGAGGTTGATGGCCTTCCAGATCTCAGTTCATTTGAAGCCTCTCCCTGGCTCGCGTAAACTCGCCTACCCACTTATGTACTGTAGCTAATGCAGGGGCGCCATCTCCCAGTGTAACCAACACATCAGCATGAATATCTTTTGGGGATAAATTATCCTCCATTATGCTCTGAAATCTACAGAACCTACAAAGTATTACATCAGGGAAGTTAAAGGTGAAAGGTGACGCTTCTCAAAAGAATACCATTATTCTTACGAAAGATTGAGAGCTCATTAGATGCAAAGTTTCATTCTTATTGCTTGGTTCTTTCCTGGTCGGCCTATGAATTTTTTTAATGACCCTCGTATTTGTTGTATTTGATATCACCGTAAAGTTTTGGCATTGATAATGTCGTCTAATACCACTAAACGCGGCAGTCAAGAACGTGCCAATAGAGAACGTGTCAAGTCCCATGACTAAATCCATATTACACCGCCACATACATGAGTAATTTTTACGATTATGCAATTTCAAGAAAGACGCAGAGAAAATGCGGCGTGTTTCTTCATTAGATACGGTCCGAAGGAAGGCGTCCTCTTGTGTATTCAGATACGTAACACTTTCAAAATACACACTGGGATTCATAGACTTTTTATGTCTGCGATACAAAGGTCCAAAATCGAAATGGTCTTTCATATAAATTTCTGAGAAGGGGTGTTTGAAATTTTTATTGACCCGTCGTTTATATTTACGATAAGTATAAAACCACACCGATATACTCCCGGTCCAACGTCGTACAAATAACCTACAAAATGCTCCACTGTCGGAAAAGTGTCCAGTAATTAAATGTGGTTGGCCGTTCGGTGATATAAGGCCAACCATATATCAGTGGATATCGCCGATCCGCTCTGGAGTAGTTATTAATAAGTTGAATTAATAAATATGACGTTTTTATTAGCGGATTAGATCATTCAAACGGGGAAATCTCCGCGATAATATTGTAATTTACTTTTACATATCTCCTTCAACATCACACGCCCAGGCGTGATTACTGAGACAATCGCTCGCAAATAAAAATGGGTTGGCCAACCCCTATCGTCCGTTTCAATCAACAAAAGACAATCGACCGTCTAGCAGAAACGACACCAACATCGCCGGTGAGGTGCCGAGACTGGGCGAACGGGTGAGGTTTAATTTTCGGGCTGTCTTATAATTCATGAAAAGAGGATAGGGTTTCACGGAGGTGGTCTTTTATATGTTATCATTTATGCGGTGATCTCATCGATAAACCACGGTGGAATATTTAATGAATTGATGAATGTTGGAGCTCATTAATTAAATGTAACAACTTACCGAGGTAAGCGACATGGATTCACGTCACTCCTCTCTGTTTCGTCCGCGGAAGTGTCGCTGGATCAAAGGTCGCTGGTCGCAGTTGGATCAGAGGTCGATGCTACAGGCGCAAAATCAATACTAAATGGTCTCGGCTGGATCACCACCCGATGGTCCAGGCAGGATCAGCAATCGATGGTCAAAGGTGGATCAACAATAGATCGTCTCGGCTGGATCAGCACCCTGTGAATCAGCTCTCGATGGTCTCGATATCTCGGATTACAATCAATGCGTTTTGTTGCTTTTTAGTTGTACTTCATCGTCCGTGTTCTACGTAACGATAAAAATATTTATCACCATAAATAAAGGCACAGGAATTTATTTAACGTCACATAATTTTTTAATTTTGATCGTAAATCATCATTCGGTAAATAAAACGGTGTCGGAATTAACAGTGAATCTACATTTAGACATGCTCGAACAACCTACAAAATGCTTAGTTTCGTTCCGGTGTGTCGTGTGAGCGTGGCGATTTCGGCACGAAATTGTTTTGTCCCCGCCATCGATCATTTGCCATCTTTCACGATCTAAAAAAAAGATGCTGGTGTGTACATATGCTAGCCAAGAGTCATACTGTGGTAATTACCCCTAATCGGTTTTCTGACATTTCTCGCAGATACTTGCCACGAGCGAACATCTTTTTATCCATAATTACCATTATCTATTGATTTATAGCGATGTCAAACAACGATCAATCGTGGAAAGTATTGGGTTTTAAAGAAATTTTGTATTGTGAGAGAGAGCTACACAAATAAATGCCATCGTTCATTCCCTACATATCTCGACTAGACAAATCTGGCTTCATTAATGTTGATATTATTATCACCGTGATAGGCTGTCTGCTACACAAAATACCATCAGCGCTTTAACTAAACAAGACGTAAGAGCAACACTAATAAAACGAATACAAACACGCGCATATACGTATAATTAGAAACACGATAACTAATGTCAAACAACTGCATTTAGTAGATACAGAAGTCAGTGTTTGAGTCAAACTACTGCACAAACAATTCCACGTGCACACTTACAAGTTACGTTATCCATTAGTCGACAGTAAGCCCACACTTGTCTGTGGGTAAGTGCTCCGTAGTCATACTCGCTGGCTAGTTTTGTGGTCAATGTCGGATTAACGCCTCACAACCTGTCAATCCTCTATTCTTATCGCACACACCCATACATGTTCGACATTGTTGTTAAATATAAAATTGGTGTCGATTCCGTCGAGGTCGGAGCACGTGCGAGGACGTGAACAGACCATTTCCATTACTGCACATGCTCCCCAGGTATTTAGCTACCAAACAATGCGAGCATGTGGCGTAAGTCTGGTAAGCCAGTGGGGCTAATTGCGCTATTTGTTACTTTGAAATGTTGGAAATCGCAGCGCGGGGTGGAAAAACTTTTGACAAAAATCCAGAAGGTTCCATAGGTTGCGACGAAAACCCGCCATTAGGTGTATGTATGTATTTATAGCCTGATAACCGAAGCAATCGTGATGGACCATCATGGGCCCTTATACAATGCTAGCCTATTAATGTGGTTAACAGCACAAATTAATTAGCCTCACCTATATGGGGTGGGGGAAAACACCTAGTGTGAAAAACCCTGGGCAGACAATTGACCTTTTCCATTCACGCCACTGGTTCCAAATGTTTACATATGAACTACATATGTAGCACACTCTGCTAAGTCTATGATAGGTCCATGTTTAATTACAATGAGATGACGACATAGCGGGGAGGTAAGCGACATAGAGAGCACATATAGAGCATCTGAAGCACAGCAAACGTCAGAGGGAAAAGGCCCTAACAGAGCCACACTGAAAGGGCTACCTAGACCCCCATGGGCAATACAGTTAGTATACTGGTTAGAGCGGGATTTGAACCAGATTTTGAATCAGATTCAAAGTCGTACGCTCTTACCACTGCGCCAGCTGTCCCCATTAATTAATCATAGATGAGACAAACAGTTTTACCAAATAGTATATATAGTAAATGAATAAAGATATAATATTCAGACATTTTCGGCGTGCGAAGAAATAAACTATAAGCAGTTTTGCTGCTAAATTCAACGCTCCGCTTTCCCCCCCCCCAAAAAAAAAAAAATAAATAAATAAATAAAAAATCACCGCCGTTTTATTAACCATGAGTTACATGATAGTACGTTATAGTAGTCTACTATTCTGTATAACCAGTCAAGTCTGTTACTCGAGTGTTGCGTTGCTCCTATAGATTTTACACATAATAATGACGCTTCTCGTGGCTTATATATTTGTGACCTCCCTGTCACGTGTATTATGATTGTTTGTTTCATACAGACAGACCTCTCTGTACCGATGTATCTAGTGGCGGTATTCTTATCACAAAATAGTTCGGTGTGAATTGACGTCCTTATCGCTGTAAATAGGATCACTACCCCGCAGCATTGGGTCATATAACTGGAACGTTACATGCGATCCATCGATATAATTATGTAGGGCGTTCGACCGTTGGCCGATGTACACATCTGCGTAACATTTGTAGCTATGAGTAGCTACATGACCCCAAGGTTCCTGCCTGTTTGCCGAGGCCGGCTCTCAGTAGAAAGTAATGGTCAATATAGCGTATCACGCTCCCTATACCGTATCACGCTCCCTATACCGTACCACGCTCCCTACACCGTATCACGCTCCCTATACCGTATCACGAATAGTTACTGTCTGTAAATGCGTGTCTTGCCCCCATATCACCGTCCCATATCGCCAATCACTCTGTATATTCACTTTGCTCAAACGATTACGCAAAATGCAAAACCTGTTGCCTTCCCCAGCGATTGTACCAAACCATCACGTGGCAAGCTCATTTAGTAAGCCCTGCGAACAACAGCAAAGTACGATAAAGACGATACGTAACCTAACTGTGAGATTATTGTTCTTTAATCGTGCATTAATTCTAGCCATATCGCGCAAAGTTCGTTAATTAGTCGTGCTCGCTATTCGCATATCTCGCGACATTTGAACTTTACCCCATTTAAATACGACACTGTCAACTTACGTATGTGTGACTGCGAGTGTCATGGGGTGGCGCAAAAGTCACTTCTATAATCTATATATAGATTTATAAAACTTGTCGGTGGTTCGTTGTATTTCAAGATGTTCACGTACAATAGTGAAACCATGGTATATGTTTACGTCTATAACCTCTCCAACACTCCGTAAAACAAAATTAAACACAAGCAAATAAATTTCTATACTGCATTACTACATTATAGAACGACAAGATGGTGAGTTGGCTGCAGAGAGAGAGAATGAAAGAAAATTAATGAAATGGGGGAAAATGCCATATAAGTGGATATTTGACCGTCTTTCCCTGGCCGGACATCATTCGTCAAACATCAACCGTAAGATTTCATCGCTATACAATGCACCAAATCCAATAATACAATTTATCCTATCAATATATGTAAAGACTTCCTCAAATATGATTCTTGTTTTAGCCTGTTACATATACCAGTAGTCCAGTAGCAATTAACCTCATTGACAACGTTACAAAAATCTCACTGAGATGTAACAGGGATGTTACAAACACCGTAATGACAATAATGATGATAACGACGACGACAACGACGACGATATCGATAAAAATAATAATAATAATATATGGGGCAGTGATATTCGGAATACATTTGGAACTAGCTATAGTCGGTGGGTGAGATAGAAGGGGGCAGCAACTAGCAGGGAGTTACAGTAGTCTAAACGAGATACAATCAACGACTTACACAGATGTTAGTGGTGGTGTTAGGTGTTTACACACATGGTAGAGTGTTTACAGGTATGATACGTGTTACACGGTTACACCAAAAGATACTGTATCTGTGCTGAATAGCAGCAAAGAGCATTAATAGTAAACCTGAAAGTGTTTATTGGCCGCAGTCTGAAAATATAATACCCTCTTATTACTGGCTGGAGGGTAACGACACCATCTATACGCGCATAGTAATTACAGTAGATGACACGTTAAGTAATCATGCACAATATAAATACGATATAATCTAAGAACGTGCGATATATCTACACTACTAATTATCCTGCTGTGTTAAACTATTGATGACGTGTCAAGAATTATGGCGTGTAGGCCACTGAACCGCTGTATTCTGCTATACATAACATGCTCGTTGTAAATTCACATTTCATACCGTTTGCATATACATACACACACATGCATACATAAATAAGTAAATACATAAACACATACATATATAGACGCCTGTATAGTAATAGTTTTATACGTACGCATATTGTTAAATGGGTCATACACTCTCGTTTCGCCTGATGTACTAGATTCAGCGATGATAAATATTTCACGAAAATAAATCGTGGCCCACAAACTATACTATAGCAGTTTCAACGTCGTACTATGCAATGAAAATTGCAGCGTTGACATTGTAGGTCTCTAGGGTAAACCCAATAAAAATAGACCTTTAAACAGTGTTGCTGATTTCAGGTTGCTCCACGAAGCAAAAGAGAAACCATTGTGTCACTCATGTACTTTTGGTAAAATATAATGGTCTTCCATTAAAGTGGGTGCGACATTTTTAGTCTATAAACCGTCGTTCATGCTGCTCACGCAGTTTGTCAAATTACGTTCTACAACAATTCGAAAAGATAGCACTATATTAGCCTCCGGCGTACCCCTTCGAGTATTTTTGGACATAAATAGAGTAGAGCAATATTTATATAAATCATAATAAATTCATAAATCACTCAGTACAATCGCATGCCGAACTTTATTACACGGTTCCGTCCGATGTACGAACGCCGAATACGCCGAGTAAACTGCTGATTATCAAGTTGTCAAACTTACTCACGATGCGGGTTTACATAATAGTAGGTTAACTGGTTCGCATCGACGTACCTCTATCGGAATTCCTCGTTCAGTTAGCTATAGGTACGCGTAGTAGGACTGTACGAGTGTACCTTGCATTACACGTTACACGGTAGACAGTATATCAGTACACAGCGAGTGAGCGTTTATTGACTTGGTTCACAATAATTTGTTTACACGTGCGTCGTACATCTGTGGCAACTACATTAGTTAAGTAACTCTAGTCTCTATCTGACCTGTCGTTTGAGACCACTCGCAATATTCGAGTCGATTAGACGTCACCGTAGACTCCCGCCTGATGAACGATAACGACAGAGAAGTTAGGATTGTTTCGAGATATCGCGGTCAAATGCCAAATCTATAAAAGTAAGTTCCATAATACATAATTGTACTCCCGATGTCAATATGACAGATAAGTACAGTTAACAAATACAATCGTTACGGCTTTAACCGCTCAGCGCGGTTGGCCAAATGTGTGTCGCAGATGTGTAGCCCCGTGAGAGACGGGCATAAAATGACCTACATTGAACCAAATCATTCTATCTACTCAGGACATTCGACGGTGGGCTGGACAACGCGTAACAAATGTTTGGTGATTGCGTTGTATGCGAACTTAATGTACACTAGTCCTGTGAGTTTAGGATATGCGGAGTTTTAGCGCACGAGCTTCTTTGATCTAACATCTCCGAATTCCGCACGGTGGTGGGACTCTTATCACACGTGCCTTTTCGCTGTCCGGTCTGTACAGGGTACATACTCATCAGTCATCACCTTTCATTGATTGGGTGGAATGCGCGTCATTGGCACGAGCTAGATACCCTGTTGGCTTTTAACAAGCAGTGTTGTGAGTAGATAAAGGTCAAATGTCTGCCTAGACTCGGTGGCTTGCGGTACGCTAATTTCCCAACCCTGAGGAATAACACAATCAGCGACATCGTGTTAAACACGCGTTTTCTTTAATAGATCGCGAATCATTAATTTATTTGTCATGAAGGTAGTTGTCGATATCTAGCATGCCTCCTACCTCCGTATAATGATTAATCGCGGAAGATGGGGGAAAGGCGTTGAGAGCACGAGTCGTTCGTCTTGGTTGTCATCAAGATATCAATCAAGAAACAGCGCAAATCACAGAGACCAATAACTACGCAAGGTGTCAAATACAGTCTCAACAGGGCAGAGTATACGTGCAATGGCAGACCGTTGCCAACGTAAAGAAGTTAATGTACATGAAACTCGGCGGAACAAAATTTAGTTATTCTGGTCGATGACTCGATAACGTGCGGCGAGCGTTCAAATTGCGTGGGTCGTTTAACACCCGCTCACATCTGGCTAACTCCTGCCTTGTGATTTTCCGAGGCCTTCTCCCTTCGACGTGGATGTTATGCCCGTCTAATATTATTCAGTAAGATAGTATCAACTATAGTATTTTTGTAAAAAAGTGTCACTGACGGAATAACTCTCAATCCTATTCGCATATACTACACAAACGTAATTATTCGAAGCACGAAGTTCTTATGGTTTACATAATGGAAGCTTATCACATGGACAACTACTATTAGGAGATGCCTAGTATTATGTAGCGCATGGTAATGTCACTAAATAAGTGAGAACAATTAAATAGATTACTTTGGTATACTCAAATATTATCTCATATAAATTTCATCACTACACAGTATATTGTACTCATGTGCGCGTGGCAACTACCTTCATGACAAATATAGTGTAATATACAGTAGTTATTGAGGAGAGGATAAAGGATAGTAATCTGAGAAACGATGGAGTCATGCTCAGCACAATGTCTGACTACACATACTCTAGGTAAACGAATAACAAACACTACATCGCATATTATGTAAGGTGTGAATGTATAGCGCACATATCAGTCTGTACGCGGGGAGCCGAAATTTGTTGCAGGCAATACTGAAAATTTTGGTTAAAATTGTCAAAGGAACGCTGGCGTCTGCCTCGCCTCTCTCAATGACTTGTAGGGCCCTGTCACTTGGCTAGCCGTGAAAGCGGCTTTCAGTGTAATGTAAAAAATATTGCCTTTTGAATTAGGGCAAGCACGATCAATACATAAACATCGCGTCGTCGTATTTCTTTTGGTATTTAAGTATTTGGGAGACTAGCAATAATAATAATAGCGCGTTAACTACATACAAACATAGAGATAGATTCACAAAAAGATGTGATGGCAATTAATGTACATTTAAAACAATGATGCGTTTAGAGTGGCCGTGAGACCACTGTAAGATAGCACATAGCTACTAAAGGATAGTCGACTTGAGAAACTAAGAACTTAGTTACGTTCTCTCACCGCGAAGCGTGTTGTGTTTTATAGTCACGAGTATCCGTTTATACTTTAATTGTCTTTCCAAATCGCAGATATCTACTTCATAAAATCAGCGTACCTATATGACACTTACGTACGTTTTTACTGAATGATAAAGTTATTCTATACAGAAAACATCCCGTCGCATTCAGTGTAAATCGTACTAATGACTCTTGTATCGCCGACGGGGATGGAGACCGTCACGCGATGACCGTAGAAATCACGGTTTGGCCGGCGTCGGCTGCCTTGTCCGTTGACGATCGTTCATCGATTTATGCCAAACAAATACCGGCGACCAGAACGGATGCTCTCCCATAACGGCATTATAGAAGCAGTCAAAATGGCACAGCTACGGTCCCGACATCATCGTCTTACGGACGCTTTCTTGATCGAACAAGATAATTAACGGATCATATACAAATAGCCCATGGGTGTATTAGATAATATGAAAATTTCAGTGATCGAAATTAAATGGATACTTGATTAAAGTACATTTGTTGGTTAAGCTTTCAAAGCACACCCACACCTTAATAAAACTCTTAAATAAGATGGTCAGTCGTTAGTCAATTGAACTATGTAATACTGTTATCAGAGTCTATTATCTTCAACCATGTGCAGTGATGGTGTATAAATCATCTGTAAAGATGGCTTTTTGATTTCATTGAAATACAATGCATACTGAGATGAAAGTCCACAAGTTACCCATCCTACTGTTAATTCTGAAATATTTAAATACTTAAATGTACGAATTAACTGTGGTATAATTTCCTACTTTACGGAACAGAAAGTACAGTGAAACCTGCATTAAGAGACCGTCCGCGGGACCGGCGTAAAACGGTCGCTTAAGACTGGTGGTCGCTTAATACAGTGAGTGTACTTATATACCGAAAACGTTCGGGACCGCCGAAAGGCGGTCGCTTAAGACGAGTGGTCGCTGTATACGGGTGGTCGTTAGAGCAGGTTTCACTGTATACTCATACTGTGGGGTTCCACTAATGCTTAACCACTTGACCGATAAGTACATTCCACAGCTTGATCACACAAACCGACCATGACTCGTATTACAGTGCCTTCTGTTAAGCGCTTTTAAGTAATAAACAAGTAGCCTCTATAAATAAGCATTCGGCTGAATTACTCTCGTCGTTTAGATGTAAAGATGGGAAAGCGTTCATCATTTTATGATTTATATGTCGATGTGCACTTTTCATTAAAAGTGTTTTTATATATTATTCATATTAATTGGAATAAATATTTAATGTAACCATGTTGACAGTTGACTCTCATTGTATACATGTTACAAAATTTATTTTGTTCACTCATAATGTTAAAGAAGTTTAGTAGTGCCAACACCTACAAACGTTATGTCCCTCAATATATACAGAATCACGTACCAATTAGCGCTAAAATTGACACAATTCAGTGTACGGATATGAACACGACACTCAATACAACTATGACGTCATCATCGTGTTTGACTCACCAATATACCCAACTTAAAGCATTTAAAACTGTGTTTTGATCAAGGGCGGTAAGAGCTACAAGGTAAAAGCTCAAGTATCGCGCCTGTCTGCAGCCCCTCACTATGCCACTACCACGCCTCATTCCTCATATACCACTTGATAGACGTATTCTTTTCGATTATCTCGTCATTCTCGCCTTCTCGTTGCTCGCAGTGTTATTCGACTCTCGCCTGGCGTTTCATGAACAGACCTCAAGATCCCGGTATTACCTACCATCTCCGCAATATTCAATCTATAATCACCCCTACGCGCACTCCTCGGCCTACCCGTTGTTTATGGAATACAGTAGTGAATTCTCCTCTTCACCGCCGAATGTAGTCACACCTTCATCACACCTCGTTCACCTAATCACGATATACCACCTGTCCCGAGTCACTAGACAGTCACCGCATTGACTCTACAATTCCGTCAAAGTAGACGAGCTCGGTTCGCCGATCGCTCATGCGAAGTCGCAGCTCCAAAATCGTTCAATAGATTGAAACCAACCATTACATCCACGCAATCATCTTCTTGACATCGCAAAGCAAATTTTATCTATTCACCGACGCCTTTAAACCATTACTACGCTTTTTACTAATATATATATATATATATATATATATATATTCTGGATATATGTAATGTTTTATGTTTAGACTAATGTAAAGAATGCCGATCACCGCTGAAAATCAGGTGATGATAATAGCATAGCACGATAATGAATTTAATCACAGGTACATATTTCACTCTCCGAGTGCGTTAAAAATATCCGTGTTTATCTTATTGAATTTGCTGTAATTTTGCCGCCAAGACACGCTGTTCTACTGGCGATTTTGTCGAATCCCCTCATTGTGGAATGGGCAATCCAGTTTCACTAATGCGCGTAAATAAAAACGTGTTCCTTGGACATCATTAGGCTGGCACTGGGTGTAATTACGAGACGGCTGGTGTCCGCGACACACCGATACTTATTTCATACGACATAGCTACGGATAAAACACAACAGCGAGCAAAATTAACATATTAGAGAGTATAAAAGTAGCCAATTCATCCAATTTATATAATGGTGAGTATATGGAAAAATGGTTAGAAAATACTAGCATATTATAGGTTCGTGCTGTTACAAACATCAGTCTTGGTGTAGATATAATGGATGTCTTCGAAATTTGATATTGGTGATACATTGTTACTCTAGATGCCCCGTCGGTCTTGTCTCTCCAGAGATTATCGCGAATGAATTCGAGAACAGAGCGTTATCCTCCCTTGTTATGGTAATACCGGGTAGATTTACAGCGTCGCAGGAATACCAGGCGGTGCCCACGCAGTTAGCAGATATCCATACGGGGAGGGGGGCACTCATCGAATATTTATATTCAGAATAGTGAGGTTATAAGAATAAAAAAGTGACATAATCTTGCTACTAAAAGCTATATATATTACAAAACGCAATGTGTTTTTTGTATTAATCCATATTACTGTGTCTAGACATACCTTACTAGTTCTAAGTATTGACGTGAAGATAATCGTGTTTTTTCGCTGGTGGATTTCAGAGAGCAGCCTCTACTCGGTTGCATATCTGGCTAAATAATGCTAATACGGCATAAGGCAGACTGGAATATATGGGTAGTAGATCACGAACAGATCATTGAATTGCAAGTGGGAAGTGACAGAATACCAACGAATATGGGCGAGATCAATAGTTCTCGTGCTGATTGTCGATGGCGAGTTTAGCTTTGTCTGAATATCACGCGTTAGGGCGACCGCGTTTAATAGACATGCGATTGCTCCGTGACAGATATCAGAACGTTTCGTAAATAGTGCGAAACATCCACGAAAAAAATATAGTGGTCTGTGTAAACCCGAGCAGTAAGACTAACGCATGTGATATGTCGCCTTGTACATCGGCCAAGCACACCGCCAACAAGGAATCTCTAGTCTGCCAGATTTATAGTTAGAAACAATTTTGGCCTCGAACCTTTTCTGCTGTTTGACCATCAGCTAATATCGACGTTGGGTTTTAGCATTATCGACATCTGACCTCAGTGCTGTATCGATATATATGTTAATTGATATTTGGCGTTTGTTTATGTTACCTACCGTACCCAGGGTAATAACATAGCCAAAGGGTAATGAAGTCAGTAAAGGTCACGTATGGTTGACATGTGTTACGGAACACATGGTAGTTCTCCATCATAATTAGTTATAATAAAAAACCGCGGCAAATAAACTTGCATTGTGGGTAAAACGTTTGTCGCCCTTGGTTACAGGATCACCAAACGATTCAAACTCGCAAACCATTGCAAGAAAAGCCACTCTTCTAACCACCCCACAAGATGTAAATTTTATGAAGATACACGTTTTCTACTCCGTACCTGATCGTCAACAAATGTATATAATTTTCGTTAGTTTAAAAGTACCAAATCTATTATGTACAATGACAATATTTATCCTTCCCATTTAGTTACCCAACATAATTTTGTACACGCTGTAAATGTAGGCCTATAATATATGTATATAAGTAGGTCTATAAAAAACAATTACGATTGTATTCTATACACACATAGGCTATGTGGATTTTCTATTTTTATGAAGAGCGTTTGACTAATAAAAAAGCTATAATAATTGAATATTAATAATTAATATAATTGCGATTCCGTGACTATCAATTTTCTGGTATTAGTATATCAGTTTTGTTTATTGAACAAAAGTATCACGGAATGAACACACCGATCGCTTTCATAATTGAATAATCGGATCAAAAACGGTGATTCTGACATAGTAAATTATCCAAAAAATATTAAAACACTCAAACACTCAACCAATGGCAATAGAACGCGGAAATATTGTTCAAACGTATTTCCAAGTTGTCCATCTAAAACATTTGTGTGAATAAGACTTGAATAGAATATTCTATTACATTCCAGTTTGCTATATCATTTCGAGACATTCAAAGCATCTTAAATGAAAACAACATTAGCAACATAACTCAAGTAGGCCTTTAAAAAGAAAGTGTGTGCACGCCATTTATTTTCTTTTCTACTTGAAAAAGACCACCTTTACATTGATAAGACTACAAGCGATAGCTTATTATTAGTAGTTGGCCTTTCTGCGCATGCCCAGTATCTACACATTTATACACTGTTGTAATGACTGTCTAATCCATGCCCATTATTTGAAACGCCCTGCTATTATGATTCTCTCTTACGCCTAGATATATATTAACCGAGTAGACTAGTTGTCGCTCCGTTGTTCTCGTCGATATTCCAACCACGGTGTCGTCTTAGGCAGTCTGAACGGCACATTTGTGGTTATTAATACCGTTGTGGTTTTTTCGCCATCCTCACACGAACGCCCCGCGGTCTGACTAGAGGCAGCTCTGACCACAGTCAATCAAGTAAATAGGTCCTTCAGCATTCTCACACGAACGCGACCACGGTCAATCCAGTAAATCGATCCTTCAGCATTCTCACACGAACGCGACCACAGTCAATCCAGTAAATAGATCCTTCAGCATTCTCACACGAACGCGACCACAGTCAATCCAGTAAATAGATCCTTCAGCATTCTCACACGAACGC
>WURV02152681.1:0-17058 GCA_011762755.2 Epimenia babai
TTTTGAGTAGTGTGCATGTCGGGAGGAATTTGAAGTGACCGTTACCACAGGTGCCCGCTTAATACAGGTGGCCGTTCAGGCAGGTTTGACTGTATATTGTTGGATCTTGAACATGGCATTGTCCTACAAATCGCGTGCCATATGAGAGTTTTATTTCACCCCGCACCTACAACCGTGCCGTGAAAATAAGTAAAAATTAGTAATAATTTGTCAGTCACACATTACATTGGAGGCATTTGTAAGTAACTAAATATATACAACAAAAACCGTAGAACTTCTAACATTAAATTTCCAATGAGACTACAAAAAATAAGTGAATTTAGGGTAAAAATATAAGTAATGCAGAGTCGTATTGCATTATTGCATGAATGCCTGATGAAAAAGATGAGTTTTTAGACTACTTTTAAAAGAAGACAGGGTTGGTGCCTGATGCAGAGTGGGTGGGAGTGAGTTAAAGAGTTTTGGTGCAGCTGCTACCAAATGTGCATCGTTTTGTTCTAGGTACGCGAAGAGTAAGTGTATTACATTGGCGGGTTGCACATGATACATTGCGAATAGTAATTAAAGAAGTGAGGTAGGTTGGAGCAGCATGATTTACGCACTTTTAATCAGGATCAGAGTTTTAAAAATACGATCGCGGAAATGCACCGTAATGAACATTGCCCAACATTGTCTTTATAAACGCTGCATTTTGAACAGCGGAATTCAGTATAATTTCGCAGTTTGCTTGCTACCATGACGTGTAATTTCACAATCAAACGTCACGGTGACACTGACCGTTAAAGATAAACGAACCATATTCCATTTCCCGAGTGTCGTCATTTCGTGACACGAATGAAGCCCGCCCCAGGCTACTCAAACTGATTCTGTATGTCGGGAAAGTAGTTTCACTCGAATTATTTGTTTGTTTTTGACTTTAGTATAATGTAAACGTGAGTACATTAAGGTTCTCACTATTAAAATTTAGCATACCTCATGGGCGATCTTAATCTCATGGCAAACACAATCATGAACTCTATTTGTCCATTGTCCGTCGATTCTATTGTGATTGACTTATCTAAAGCCCCAACTATTCCATTAGTTTGTGGCGAGTATGCTAACAACGCGACATGTCGATACCATATCTGATAAACTGCTCACACGAGTGACATTCTTGAAATATCACGGCCCGTTATCCATTCATCGTCACGTTTCATAGACCAGAGTAACCTAACACGAGTCTCTTAATACTGAATAAAGATTTTTAAATGTCTTCTTGAACAGGACCTATGTAAAGATATGTAATGATTTTACTCTAATTCTAATTATTCAGAAATACGCGGCCACACATGTAAAAAATATTCCTCTTAGTTAAAAATAGCGAAGATATTTTGGCAGCCTTTCACGACCACCTATTGTAAACGTTAGTATTTATTATTTACTTACATATGTAGTTAGGATTGACCTGTAGTATGCTCCACCATAAGCCACTTACTACGCCGGTTTATACCGTGGTCATTGTGGTATCCCTGAGTATAGTTACCCACATTTATCGTGGGGGAAATTGATGTACTACAATCTATGGAATTTTGGCAAATGCCTTATCTTCGTCCCTTTATGTCACTTTATACGGAAGACGTTAGTGTCTACGACACTGGCCATGTCCATACGACAAACAATTACCATAATCCTCAACAGTTTCCCAACATCAAGATACCATAGACGCCGAATAAGCCTGCCACAAAAACACCATCATAATGGCAGAACGCGTTCAGCAGCAATCACCCTATATGTTAGGTATGCTTTGAACATACGCATTTTATTCTACATCTAACCATAGACTACAGGTTTATTTATCAGTAAATCTGCCCCTTGTGCTGCGACAGTCGTATAGAAACATTGACCCCCGGGTTCGTGGGGTTCTTTCACCTGGCATTTGAATAAGAATAGTCCTAACTTATTCAATTATAACGTAGCATTGAATTACCTTAAATGAACAGACTCGTGAAATTATCTTATGCTCTGCCTCTTTTATCAGACATCTTTGGCTCAGCTTGTCATCGTGAAATCATTGATCGTCGGTACGTTGTTAAAATTCGAGAATATAAGAGACATTTTTATTAATTACACTTGTGCTAATGCACAATGCACCATTTTATTTTACATAAAACATCCAATGGTGAGCCAGATGTATGATGAGGAACGAGTACTATTCCACCACACACAATATGCTACACAGTATGCTACACAGTATGCTACACGTTATATAATGCTCAATTCCCGCTACTTCAGGATAACCAACGGGTGAAAAGAAAAGTATTTTTATTCCTTTGAGATAACAATTATAGGACCATGTTTGCATAATTGACTGTGAGTGTCCAGCACGAGATACTCGTATACAGTCAAACCTGCCCGAACGGCCACCTGTATTAAGCGGGCACCTGTCGTAACGGTCACTTCGAATTCCTCCCGACATGTACACTAGTCAAAATGTCAAACCTGGATTAAACGGCCACCTGTCTTAACGGCAACTACTTTGTGATTCCCGTGAGTGGCCGCTTAATAGAGGTTTGACTGTATAACCATACTCGGAATTTGGTTGTTCCTGACATTTATTTATTTGAGCCGGATACTCTTCGTGCAATATTTCATAAAAATTATCCGCATGTCTGTCAGCAGCTGTGGTCGGGAATGTAGTCGACGGGATTCGACTTACCCCAGGGCAATTAGCCATTTATCAATGATATAACGTTAATAATAAATAAATAATAATAATCCATTTGTTTCGGTGGCGCCCTAATAACTATTATGTCTCCAAAGCGCCGTGTATATACATTTCGTCTGATAACTACCGTAATTATATTGCATAACGCAATAGATGTACATACAAGTTAAATCATAGCCTAAAACAACCGTTAAATGTAATGGAATGAAATCCTATTTGATTTTGAGTGCCCTTCGTACACATGGCAATCAAAGACACTATACAAATTTACGGTTACTATGATTAAATAGAAATGCAAGGAGTGTAAGAAATACAAAGAATACAGGGAATACAGTTAAATGTCAAACTCAGCATACCATGAGTGAGACGAGGGAAAAAAACGTTACCTGGTTTGTTCGTTATAATTGTAGTGATTGGGTGAGGGGGGTTTCTACGGAATCTTCACACTGTTCTGGATATTGCTACCTGCCTCATTAGACCCCTCTCCAAGTGTAAATTCGATATGTCTATAGCTTTTTGGCACAAGATGCCTAATAACATATTGTTCTTTGCGTCGTCCAACGAAACTGCTCAGCACAAAGTGTAATTGCACACGCGACCTTGAGTCTTCGCCGGACAAAATGGTAGTGTTATCAACGAGGGTTTTAGTGCACCAGGTTCCATTGTCGTACTGAAGTCCAATTAGTGATATATTTTTATATCGTGGCTTTGACAATTCGCATATATCATGTATATGTATGTATACACACAGACTAGTCCCATGGTAGTGAGTGACCCTTTTCTAAACCTCAATCATCAGTTTTTATTATATTTATTGTTTAATATTTTATAATTATATATTCTGAACTACGGATAATATATCTCATCGCATTCCATCCATCTTTACACACCGACATCAAATAGCCCAACACCAATAAATCATTAGCCTATATGTTATGTAAAACTATGATATCAATGTGAACTTATAGGGAGGAGCACTCACGAATTCTGTACCCTATATCGTTATCTTCTGTGTATACACACAGAGAAAAATAGACAATCCGAACGTGTCCAGATGAATTTAATGTCGACCATTTTGACATCTTAATTTTTCCGAAAGCGTCGAGCTTCAACATGAAACGTTTGTCACGTGTTTTAGCCAGTATTACATCATATTGTGTAAGAAAATATGGTACGTGCTCATAAAAGCACACATTAATCCTCTTTAACCCTTAGGACTCTATTGTAGCAGAATTATATTGCTATGGTAATGCGATATACAGATGTCAGTGTGGTAAGGGTTAAAAGTGTATAATTATCACATGTCATAGTAAATATGCTAAAGAGTTATTGGTTATAGGTTCGAAAAGGGTTACCTACTTATGCCCCACCCTGTATACATTTCAAATACCTATCAACCATTGTAACTCAAGTTATAGGTATTATAAATGCCAATTTGTTTCAGTTTTTGTTCGTGTTATGCTTTCATTAAATGTTATACTGTGTTATAGATTCCTAGAATTATTATCTTCCGTTTTCTCCAGCCTATTGTAGTAGTCATGCTTTATTTTTTAGGTTATTTGGCCATTCCATATTACTGTATTATGTCTGACATAAATTATTATTTTTATTCGATAATGTATTTATTATGAGATATGGTCTTCACTGGTACTAAAAGAACTCACATGGCCAATACTGGCAATTTACTAGTAGTCTATCTCCTGATACTATTATTTACGGTATTTGTAGCTCAATGTTGAAAGTAGCAATCGGTAAATCTCTTTCAGATATACGACTGTCGACTATACTGTGTATACTCATATATACACACAGCCGTTCAGATGTATTATGACGATATGGACATCCTGACAAAAATGTCATTCTTTATCAACAGTATTTCACGTGATTTAATGTAAAATACGGTAGATTAAGAATGGTGTGAATATACACTATTACAAACGGTGTACTTGTACACCAGTCACGGGTTTAAGTAGCTTTTTTAGCATTATTTACTTTATATGATGTATTTATGTTTCAGGTAAGCAGTTCCCGTCGTTCTTCAGGTTGTCCTGCTGTCCACAGTAACGAATATGGACGTCGCGATTCTGTCAGTAGTAACTTTCGTTCTCTCTATACACTTGACTCAAGGCCAACAAAAGCCATGCATCGTCCAGGGACACATCTTCACGCAGCTCCCGTGGTACGGTTACATCGTGCAGAAGACATTTCAGACACGCGCAGCCAAAATCAAGTACCAGTTCTCTTTCCCGGTGCACTCGTCGCCTAAAATCTTGATTTACCACGACGACCAGATACGATATCTCAAAGAGGGAATGTCGTGCGAGGAACGGGAAGAAATACTTCCAACTGACAACCACCAAATCATCCCGTTAATGCCGAATAAAACCACCGGTTGTACCGTCCAGTCCGACTCCGACGGTCCGATTGTAATCTGCACCGGTGAACGAAATTTCGAGTCTAGCGGACCGAAAACGTGGTATTTTGTCGTAAGCCGATGTAAGGATACACGCTTGTTGAGTTTCTGGTACTACTTTAATATGACCGGTTACTACGGTGATTGCGAGGCCGACCCGTTAGCTAAGACGTACGTGCCCCCACCGCGTTTTGAGGAGCACCAATATGTTTATATCATCGTCTCGCTCGGAGTCATCTCCGGTTTCGTCTTGATAACGATGATCGTGTTCATAATGTTGTGGTGTAAACTACGCAGACGCCCCGGGAAAAAGGACAAGTCGAACGACTCGCTGACGTCCTCGCAGGCGACCATGACCCAGGATATCTTCTTCGTCAACGCGACCTTGCCGCCGGATCGAGACACCAGCGACTACAGTCGATCGAGCTCCGAGAATTACTACGAAGTCATCCCCGATCGACGGAGCTACGAAAGCGTCGATACGGATCGACTCACCGTTCCGGGTCGAATGCACCGAGGCCCGTACGCTTCTCGTTCCGTTGTCCACCATAACAACAACCACGCCATGTACCACCACACTCATCCGAATCATCACATGACCTTACCGAACAGGATGCGTCTCAACGCGTCGCCCGAGACGCGCGCGTTTCGCCGAACATCGCCGAATAATCCTAACTACCCCACCCCGGAGGATTACCCGCCGCCCCCGTACCCGATGCAGCGGATCGTCCGTGGGTCGTACCCGCGTCACCCGCGACATCTCAACTTAATACCGGATCAACACCACACGATGCTACAGCCGATCCCAGTCAGCCCCGACAGTAGCCCGCAGTCAACGTCACAGCTTCTCTCGATGGCCGAAACTCTCGCGTGAGCCTCCGCCCATTCTCACCTCCGTGAGCCATTTTCAACACAGTTACGTGATACGATATTTATTAGTCTTACTCGTGTATAAACTAAGCATAACGTGTAACATAATTATTCATCATGTTGAATATACCGTAGTGTTCGACGTTAAAGCATCGAGTTTTGTTTGCAACTATTTTTTCAAAATATGAGCGAACCAAAAGTTAGTATGCATCGCACAGTGTACTGTTATGCTAAATTTTATTCGACGATACTTGTCTGTCGTTCCATAACTCTTAAAAGCATTTACAGGTCAACATACGCAATCTGTATTTTCAGATCCTTGGTTCATATCAAGGAAACAACCTAAACAATTACGGAATTGTATTGCGCAGTTGATAACAGTGTGTGTAATATCGCCCTAATTATATGATTCAATAAATACATTTTTGAAGTTACGATATATGAATTGTAACCCTAATTTGAAGCATTATTGTGTTATTTGTGATTATTGTTGTTATTTGGCGCTGAAATGTAATATTCTATACTCTCTTAACACACGAACATGTCAGTGGCACAAAAGAGCCTACATGATTTTTGTTTTAATTCATCTCCAAGAAACATAAAACTTGGGGCCCATGGCATTTTGACCTGTCTGGGGAAAAAATCCATATATCTTACCAATATTGGTTGAATTTAGTCTTTCATAGCTTATCTTCAAGAGAAATAGCGGACTTTCTTAATGATACCCATGCCATGTACATATTTATTACATTTTGAGTTTGTAGCAGGTTGTTGAAAAAAATTGCATATTTTGGGACGATCTGTATAATGTATCAGTTTGCATGCTATCAAATTGTCCTGAGGTCGAGTTGGGATTAGTGATGTAACAAACCATTTTCAGCCAGAGCATATTTTAAAAAGTTATAAAAATCATTATATTTTATATTGAATTATCCCCCCTGGCAATAATACTTGCATTCATTCGTATTAATTCTTTTAACATTGGCCACTCATTTCCTATTTGCAGTGTTATAACTATATACAATACTTCTACAGGAAGCATGTAGCTTATCTTAATTAGCAATTTCTATGCGAGTTTTATCCTAATCCATCCAAGATAGTTGTAATACTCCGTACA
The DNA here is from genome assembly GCA_011762755.2 of Epimenia babai. Classification (NCBI taxonomy): domain Eukaryota; kingdom Metazoa; phylum Mollusca; class Solenogastres; order Cavibelonia; family Epimeniidae; genus Epimenia; species Epimenia babai. The sequence goes on from WURV02152681.1 coordinate 7,105, forward strand.
AAAAGTTGAACGAGAAAGGAAGTTTGTTTCCATCGACTCGCCTTCTAATATAACAACATCGTCATCGTGTCTGTTTGTCATTAAAATCCTTGTACCATTTCAACTTAGACCTATCATAACCATACATTTTTGAAATCACATGAGATTATGGATATTATAAGACCATGTTTCAGTCACGTAATATTTTATGTGGCTGTTTCAAGCACTGCAACTCCAGAAATCCAGAAATCTCAAATTTAGCCTTCAAAGGGAACAAAAAATTATGCTTTCCCGTAAATATGACATGGCAAAATTTTAAATACGTGCATTTCTTTATATTGAAAAGGATTGTTAACTTTCCTTTATATTGCCCTTTAGACAATTATCAAAAAATGTTACGAACCGTTGCAAAGCGCTGGTAATTAGGCTAGTATATAGCTGTTATCTGTAATTGATTGTAATAGGATCACTATTCTTTGTATAGCGGGTGTACCTTGTGGGAACGGTGTAATTACACTTAGTGAACTACAGCAATCGCGTTACACATTAAGGCTGTGACCCAGCTACATCAACAGAACATTTAAAGTGGCCGTAATCCACATTCCGATTTTGCCAATATGACCTCTCACAAAAATATTCGCTTCTCGCCATGACATATATTTCGCATTCCTGGTATAGAATGACCGTCGAACGTGTTGAATCATTGAATGATTGCCCGATCTGGGATGATATCCCGGCGCTCAATGACCGTCCGTATATATCGCCGATGGTCGATTACAGTGTCTACGTGCGAATCAATGAACTGTGATACAACCATTAATGGGCAGATATTACGGAACGTACATGGTTGCCGTTTTGTATGTTTGTCGTAACGCGTTCGCGTCATCCGATCGATAGCTCGCTGTCATCGCGATTGATGACGACGGATGTCTCTCTGATGGATCCGCTTATTGTCGCATGCCATTAGCAGGACCTAGTGTACTACTGATACAATCAGGTCGCTAGCCTCGTCATGCCATCAGCAGGACCTAGTGTACTACTGATACAATCAGGTCGCCAGCCTCGTCACGCTATTCGCAGTGGGTTGAAGTTTATCGTGAAAACCATGATGGCGTCGGTACGACTTTTAAAACGACGCACAATTTGTCAAGGGACAGCCGTAGAAAATTTTCCTAAACTGATGCTAGATGTCTACTCACAAACATAGTTTCCTAATATTGTACAAGAATGCCTGACAAAATTAGTAATTGATTCATCAAACCTATCAGTCATTGCACTGTCACATGGGGTAGTAACAATAACTGTCACAATACATGGGGTAATAAAAATACTATAAACCGCTATACTAAGGGTGATTAGCGTAGTGGTTGGATTGTTGGACTTGAATCCAGAGGACCCTGAATCAATAAAAATTCCGGCTCTATCCAGTATACTGTTGTTTTTCGGGACAAAGTCGCCTTAAATCCCCGTCTGCCTATGGAGGTATGGGTAGCCCTCGTAGTGTGGCTGTGTTTCCCATGCTCTCTGCGTGATCCCTCTAACGCTTACGTCTCTCGCGTTATCTCATTGTAAATAGTGATCAGATATCACAGACATAACGCCGTTTACGAGTAGTGTAGGCTGTCTGCAGGCGTGTACAACCAACAGCGTAAAGGAAGATCAACTTCCTGTCCACACCAGACGCGGTGGACTTTTCACTACATTTTGCCTCAACCCCCTTTAACTAAGACTGATCTATTTGTTTGTCCTGTTTACCACATCGGCTGGCATTGTATAGATCCACAAATCGCCTGTACAAAGATTACTGTTTCAAACAAACAAACTCAGTAAATCATCTTTTATCCGTATACACCTCGTGCAATGCAAATCTAAATTTTGTAGTTGGGAACTTTGGGACTCATTCTTTCAGAAATTTAGAGATTGGCATCTGAAACGTTATTATAATTTTAGTGTCAACATTCGACATTTCATATCCAGCATCGCGTGTCAATGACCGGCATGTTATCCTTTCAGCTGTTGACAGTTACCAAGTCCTTTGTTTTCCGTTAATCTATTTCATTAAATAAGAATAATCGCCGTGGTCCATCTAATCACGCACTAAACAGGCGGTCACGGCAGGCGGTCCAGGCGGTCTGGAATATCGGTGGTGTTATTGTAACGCACAAATACCGCCGTCAGCTGGTCTCCAATCGTTTACGCTCGACTAAATGTTTGATTTGCCCCGAGATTTACGTCGTAGATAACACGTTGGTAAATTGTTATGGGATATTTGGGTTACATTTAGACATTTTCCCTGTATGTTTTATAAAATGTCCGGTTTTTGATTGTTGGTTGAAGACTTTTGATTTCTGTCTTGTCACAGCAAGATTTAATTCTCCTTATGATGGACAGGAGTTTATTGTAACTAATTAAGATATATAACATTGTGTTAGACGTTAATTCATTGAGTGGTGTGTAACACACCTGACTATACTATCGATTACACTATCTCGTGGATCTTTATGATCAGGTACCCGGTTCCTGTGACGTAATACAGGAAGTGCCACACACCATTGATACGAAGTATTGTATGAGGCATACTGAAAAAAGATGGAGAAATTACTTGTTTTTCTTAATCTGTATTTCATGTATTATTTTAATTATACAACATGGTGTATTTTATTTTAAGATATTTTTAAGCGCAGGTTTAACAAAAAATCCACGCCATGTGGGTCATTATATTAAAAATGTCATTCATCGTTATTGATGATAGATTTCCTTTACTATATCAACCGGTTTACCGTGTTAGCGCATCTCACGAACCGATGGGAAAGATACTTTGGGGATAGATTATAGTTCCTCGTTACCTAATTACCCCACGCTTCAAATATGAAGATTTGATGGAATGGTGAACGGTGAAATGAGTTAACTTATGCTTAGTTACTGGTCACAGGAATAACAAGGTATTTCAATTAAAACCAAAAAATATATATTCCGTCATAATCTGTCATATATTCTGTACTCGGCAACATTGTCAGTGATGTTTACATTTTGTCTTGTCATCAAGATGTGTGTTCGACATAGTTTTACATGTTGCACATTGTGCACCCCTGGCATGGGTAAATATTTCATCTTTAGTTACAAACTTAATTTTCCAATATGCTTACTTTATATCTACTAAAATACGGAACGGACTTTTGAAAGAAATTTACGGCATTTCGTCATACGTCTCTAGTTATCCCCATGCCTTACAGATGCAGACATGTGTACTGTTTCTACTACCTACAGCGTTGCCCTTACGATTCGGTTGTTAGGTTGATACCTAGCAGACGAATGAATGGATACGTCACAGAAATGACCCACTACCAATGCTTTGCCGCGAATACTTAGTACTGTTTTTCGAAGTTGGTTCAACTTTTTCAAAAGTGTTCATCGGAATTGATCCACAACAAAAATCATGGGAGATGTGTCATCCATTTTTAGGAATTGCAATATCTCATTTGTTAACAGATAAATATTTTTTTCGTAAAAGAAAACCCAATAGGTCTATCGCAGGAAATGGCTGACAACTCGACAATAATAATTACTATGTATATCGATTAAACAACGCATTTCGCATGTTGATAATGACTCATATATGGGTATATGAAGTATTATAGAATTATTGCGTGTATATTTTGGATATTTTGCGTATATATTAAATTTTGACAAACTAAAAACACGTGAGTTCCTTTGAATTCAATATAGAATACAGAATATAGAAAAGTTTATTAGGAAATTATATATCTACCACCGTGTCAGTGTGGCGCGACGTTGACATTTCCCAATGAAAGCGTTAGTGTGAGTCAATACGGGTAACATGTGTAGATGTCCAGGATTCGATGATTAATCCCAACAATGGTTGTGAATGAAGGCGACATGGACTGCTGCGTGTACTGATCAATAACAGTGTCTCGGATCGTGGCAGCGAAATACTCATTAAAATGGCGCACTATCATTCGCACCCATCGTGGATCCGCCAATGGGCACTAAATACATTCTTTGAAGAGAATACCATGTATATACAGAGACATTTTCAGGCCAGACAGTGGGAGACCGAACTATTGTGTTTCTAACTTTCTAAAGACAGTTGCTCTGACGCGCTCCATAACTTCTTATCAAATCGCTAAAAGTGCTGGTTTTGTGGGTTTGGATCACGCACTTGTACTTAAAAACCATAAAATTGCGTGACATTGGTGGAATGAGGACACCCGATATAGACCGATCCGGTCGCCCGGGGCAGCCCTACAGTGAAATCCAGTTCAGCAAATCGCATGTCGGCATTCACGCGCCAATTCCAAGGGCAACATACGGGCACTGAGGTGGGACAAACTTTCGCAGTTTGACAGTCGTGTAATGGAATTTCTAGAGTTTTATCCAGTACTTTATCATAAAATGACATGGTACTTAGGCATTGTTTTAAAAATCTGCTTATGTGGTGTCGCAAAATTGAACTGCCATTTAGATATTCGTGTAGGGGTTGAGCAGGTGATGTGGTGGATAGGACGCTTGGCTGTGAATCCAGGGTTTCTGGATTAATTCTCGACCAGGCTCTAGTCATTGGTTCTGTACGGGATTTTTTCCTACTGACGTGGCTGTGTTTCATACGCTCCACGCACGGTCTCTATGTTGCTTACCTCTCGCTACGTCGTCATCTCATTGTAAATATCTTTTGGCAATCACAGACTTATGTAGGCTGTCTGTAGGTGTTTCGAGTCAGTAGCGTGAATGGAAGTCGGTAAATTGTCTGCCCAGACCCGGTGGGTTTTTAACAATATGGTATTATCCTCCACCCCTCATAATTGAGGGTAATCAATTTGTTGTGAACCGCATCGTAGGCTAGCATGGTAAACAGCCAAGAATGGCCTGCATAACGATTACATCGGTGATCAGCCTATTAGTTACTAACTAGGTACTTGTATGAACAATAAGTAAACAACGAAAATCATAATAATAGTCCACCTCCAAAATAATCAATCTGATACTTGTATATGCAACTTTGGTAGTCCTTCCTCAATGGCCATGTGAGTGAGGAAAACCCTATTGCCGTGCCATATAGGTGGTGCGTGCGGTGTTTCGGTTTTTTTTTCGCGTTGATCGATAACACTAATCTTTGACATCCGTCTCATTTTGATTTAGTCCTACGACTATGTCAAGAATAAATCGTTCCCGAAAATAGGCGTAGCCTTGTTTTATAGCACGACCTGTGTTATTTTCACTAACAGAATTAAGATTAACGTTATTGGGGAGCGATTCCACTGTTGTTTCAACTCGCGCCGTTCTCCAGCGTTGTTTGTCCGACCTGACTGGAATGCCGACAAAAATCTAGACATGTGACCATGCGCCGCGGTCATCGTAGCAGCTAGGATCGGTCTATTATAGCACGACACGTCGTTAGATGACCATGCACACGGCATTAGACGGCGAAACACACGGCTTGATGACACGGCACGGCATTAGATGACGAAACACGCGGCTTGATGACGCGATACAGGTTGGATGACGTGATACTCCATTAAAGGGTACGCCTCGAGGTTATATAACGGGACATACAGTTTTATGGCACGACGCGCAGTTTAATAACAGGACAGATGATTGTTAAAACATGATATACTGTGCGATGACACATCACACCGTGGGATGGCAAGAATCACGGTTGAATGACGCGGCGCGCACAATAGACCAGTACAGATTGCTATGACGACTGGATCGCTTGGTCACGAGTTTTCGTCTGGTCTTGAGGCGAGGCAGAAAACCAACGCTGGCATAACACGCGGCGAGAGTTAAAACAATAGCGGACGTGGAATCTATTGCCGATAATATGGATTTGAATTGTTTCAATGGAAAGTTAACCAACCGTTCAATAAGAGGTTTATACTCTTTATTGGCACAGATATATTCATAAATAGTCATAAGACAAAACGAAAATGACGCGGATAAGAAATCCAAGTGCCACAGATCGATGGGAAAAAACGAAAAACCATTTTTGCATGACAATGTGCCATCCGCTGAATTAAATAAAGCCTGTTCAATGTTTATGTTATTCGTAAGTAATTAGATGTAAGCCATGCACGCAGCACAATATTTTTTTCCCAAGTCATATATGATAGAGGAAGATAGACTCGTAAGAGAATCACAGCGAGGACTACTTAATGTAATGATTCACTCAAATACAAGGTTCAATACCAGCTATGATAATACATAAATCTCCACCGTGACATTTTTGCTTATAGTATCTTACAGTATGTCTATCTAACAACTGAACAGAGTTGAAAAAGCCAAATAACAGGAAAGATGAGAATTTTTGCTGCGAAATTCCTCTGTTTTTTCCTTCAGCTCTTCCTTTAGCTTTATTTCTTCCTGTAAATATCTGAGTGATGATTTCAACTGATAGATGCGACTGTGCAACCAGCATGTGTAAAGAAGTAAACACTAAAACGCTACAAGAACCTGTAGATTTGTCTTATAGCTCACTGATGCTTCATATACAGACATAGTCGCTTAATTTTATGGTGCAAAAATTCGTGGTAGCGATATTTTACCCAATCGATTATTCAATTATAATTTCAATTATTATGGGACAATATTAGGTAATTTGGGATCGTGGCATGTATTCTTTCACTTTGCGATTCTTTAATTGAGCATGGAAACAAAATTAAGAATATATTACTATTAAAAATATTCTGACAGCGATTGTCACATTTGTGTTATTTGGGAGCCATAAATACTAGATCAGATGATAAGCTAACGACTCATTGAGATCACTATCATTCCCAGACGGTATACCATGGTCGTTTTAGCATTGGTACCCCACAAAAAGACCTTTAATCTATTGTAAGCACTTTTCACCGTTAAAGTTTCAAGGTTAGTTAATGGCGTAAAGCTTAAATACATGGAAAACATACTACTTGTCTTCTTTCCGGATGAGGAGTGTCACCGATACATCCGCCGTAACGCTGTGCTTCGGTTCCATTATATTTCGTGATAAATGACAAAAGAAAAGCTTAATAACATATTTTTTTCCAGATGTTTATTGTTGAACATCTTAGAATCAGGTAGTCCCGCCAGACGCTAACCTAGATTTCGCTGGATCGGTCTATAACGCATGGTCAAATGCGGCACATGACGGAAACAGACGCCAAACAAATTAATCATCTTAACAGTGGCATACGCTTCAGACTTAAATTCCACCATATACCGTTGAGTCTCAATTTAACCATGTTAACAGCGGCATACGCTTCAGTCTTAAACTCCACCGCATACCCCGAGTCCCCACTCGGATACATCCGATAAGTCGGATGTGTCATTCAGGTAGGTTACACTTTCCAAACAAGTGGTTAATTCAGCTTACACATTTGTACGCATGAATTTCCCCTTTATATTGTAGACCAGTGACAAATTACTTCCAACAGAATTACCACAGGTACAGTCCATGGATTTGCGAAAACGAAGCACTGCAATTACATCAAATAGAGAGTACACAAACATCGCCGCCGGTCTCATTAAATTCATTCGGTCTGTTAAACCCGCATGAGGCGTATGGAGCACACCAGCACAATTGGTCTGTATCCGTTTGTACCCCTTTCACGTGCAGAAGAATGCGATTTATGTTTGATAAAAGATAAAAACTGTTGTCGCGCCATTCAATACATGGATATATTATTAGCCGGTGTTTTGACCAACGAAGAAAGTATGGATGAGTGATATGTAGTAAAACGGATAAATTGAACAAAATAATTTCTTGGGAAGTTGAAACAACAATGCGACAACAACGCAAAAAAAGGAACGTCTTTTTGAAATCCAGAGATCTCTTTTGATGCGCATATTTCTGTAGCTAACACAAGCATACACGATCGGCTCACACGCGATGTGCGTATCTTGTTTCTTATTACGCGAGTCCCATGAATTCTTCATGGTTTTTATTCCCATCAAATCGCTATTCGATTTGACAGAAATTAACACCAGTAAAGTCATCTGAACACAGACCCGCGAGGCAACATCGTATTACACATCCTTTAGAGGCTAAATCAAACAACTAAGTACATAAATAATATTAAAAGAAGCTAGATTTGTAGAATATAAAGTATAATAACTATGTCAAATCACGTTTAATCAGAACGCAACGATTCGTGTTCTTTTACTGGATAAAAGTTACTGTATATTACATCAATTACTGTGATTGATATTTTATGTTTGTAAATAAACATCACGTACATGTTGGGGAGCGACGGTCAGAACTGCTGTTGATTAAACGATATTTTTCTACGTAGACTACAAGAAAAACCTTCGTTTAAGATTCTAAATAGCCCGCGCGCCGTATAAGATGCAATATATTCGTCCATGCGTAATTTATTTATTTCGAATATGAAAATTCGATATATGAAACACTTGAGACATTGGATGAGATTGTCTTCTGTGAACAGCGGTTCAAAACGTGTAATGTGGAACCGGATTGGATATGTACTGCAACTCTATATAGTTTACAGCTTGTAGCAGGCGTTAGTTCTGACATAAGGAAGCTACGTTATTCAGAATAGGCTTTATCGATCCATTCAGCATTTAGGATCAACCTCACGCCGCCGTGTGTTTTGTGTAATGAGTGTTTCACCGCATGACGGCCGATCGATGTGTCTCATCTCTGATACGTGATACATGTATCATAGCTGTATAGCTCAATGGTGTCGACTATGACAACGTACCAGAAGCGCTGGCCCTGATAAACTGTACAAGGAAGTATAACTATATAAGAGACTGGAATGGTCCTATAAATATTTATATTCGTTATTCTGTGCCGAAAAATACCACAAAACCGATAACCGTTCAGACCCGGTAATAACTGGGCTGTAAACTGCAACTAAAAACGAATCAGATACGAGGCACTAGCAAATGGTATCTCTATTACCGTCACGATTGCGTGATGATCATGCCTCAAAAAAGTCAGGATCAGTCTTATAGCGAGGAATGGAAAAGTTCCAGATTTAAAAAGTGTCGATTCATAATTTCATTATAGCTGTGTTCGAATCCAGGATGGTGATTTTGTTCCATTCAGATACGAATTTCACATGGTTCGTGATAAAATACGTAATAATCAAATGTTAATTGGTCGTCGAATGAACGAATAACGTCATGAAAAAGTGACGGTAGAAACGATATCGCCATTGGGAGATTGTATAACTTCATTTGGCATATAACGGAGTAGTAGTTGTTTTAACTTCTAGATTTTTTATCAAAATCATAGAATTGGAGTAGGATATTGCACATCTTTTATTGAAGCAATATTCTGTGTCATTTTGCCTATATTGTGTACATCTTTGTGTATTTTGTTGAATAAGAACGTCATCAAAGATAAAATATTTTTTACTATAGAATTTCATGTAGATTTTGTCTTATATAAAACGAAAAGTTATGCCCAAGTTAAACACGGTTAAAAATGTTCTTTGCCAGATGAAGTTACGTGATTATATACAGGCTCTCATCCACTATTTCATCGGGCCATAATAAAAACTACCATCCGAATCTTTGCAAAAATGCGTCGAAAAGATACCAAACTATAGTAAACATTTTCTCACATCGGTGCTTGCTTGACTCGTGGAATAATTAGCGCTCGAAAATGGCTTGTTTGTGTTGTGGTGGTAGCAATATCATACAATACTCTATCTAAAAATAATGTCTTACAGACAGACAGATATATTAACCAGACATTCGCAATGAATGTATTCATTGTCGGGTGTAATGCTCAGGTTAATCCATTACACCCGACTAAGTATACTTGTAGAGGAAAGTGTCCGTTAATACGTCTCGTAATCCCTCAGACTACCACTATTAATCGTAATCGACATGTCTGGCAGTTTCATTCGTGCGAACTAAACTTAAATTTTATTTTATTGAAGAAATTGCCTGACCGCTCAATGGGTCGTAGGCTACACACTTTAACACAATATTCCACATTGTATATGC
>WURV02152692.1:0-17054 GCA_011762755.2 Epimenia babai
CATAGCACGTCCTTCACTCATCGTTCTTCCCACCTCCCCACCTTAACACGTCCTTCACTTATCGTTCTTCCCAACTCCCCACCATAGCACGTCCTTCACTCATCGTTCTTCCCAACTCCCCACCTTAGCACGTCCTTCATTTATCGTTCTTCCCAACTCCCCACCATAGCACGTCCTTCACTTATCGCTCTTCCCAACTCCCCACCATAGCACGTCCTTCACTTATCGTATCTTCCTTACCTCCCAAACTCTTTTTTATAAATTATGATTTAAATAATATTTACCCGACAATTAATACATTTTAATAAACCATATCGGGCAGGCCGCGTCTCTCCTCTACGGGCATATTACACGGATCACTTTAACTACCTTACATCAACCGTCGATACGTTCCCTTCGACTAAGTGTATTACATGAGTCTATTACATGTGTATGTAATATGAGTATATTACATGACTATATCGCATCCGTATATTAATATTTCTTTCTCGACGTCTATACGTTAATCCCACTATTGACGCAAATTCGCTCAACAAAAATTATATTATTCGAAAAATCGAGCAGTGAAGCAACACAATACGCTATTTATTATAATAATTATATACGACAGTAACGTCGAGAGAACGTCACCTTGATCAAGACAAATCGTCACTATGTTGTTTGGGCCTATTATGCAGTTCAGTTTATAAACGCGTGGGTATAGAAAACCAGTTGGTCTTTGTGTATGATGCAAAGGAGCAAACCTACATATACATAGCAAATGTACCCTATAATTTCAGCATTTCTCTCTAATTTGTCGATTATTGAAACACGATGTGTATTATGGCGTGAAGTGACGTTTATTTACTACCGTATTAGAAATTTTAGAGAACTAGACACCCTGTCGACGTATATAGCACTAAGCAACCGGTCGATAGGAATCGTATGGCCATAACTACTCTGCGTTTAATAAGGATTCTCTCCCCTCCCCATTTATATCGTTGGAGCAGACGGAACAGCAGTATGAGTCCGTTTTTGTTTATTACGTCGAATCCAATCGGCTGGTAGCTATTGTGGGAATTAATAACTACAATGTTAGTACATATAGTCGAATATAAGTAAAGAATGGTGTACTGAGAAACTTCGATCTTATAACTATTAATTGGAAGGTAAAATGATACCCCTTTTACTGTAATTACCGCGTTGTTACAACTATGGCGCCAGTGGTGCAGTGGTTAGATGCGCTGCTTTTCTGTGATGCGGGAGGTTGTGAGTTCGAACCAGCATAAACCAGGGATTTTATCCTGCGCCTTTCGCAATAGGAAATGAGCGGGTTTTTCGTGCTTGAATATCGATAAACATTCGCAGTGAAATGGTTTATTATTATAATATCTTAGGCTTTAACAGGGCAATATTGTACGTGCGACTGACATTTAATAACAAAGTAACACCAAAACCTCGTTTTTTTCTTCTTTTTCTATTCTTTACACATTTCACTTCTGCTAATCTTTTTTGCATACCATAAACTGAGTAGATTACAATAAAACACCTTGGTACAGTATGGTTCTGTCCACGTTGAAATAAAATGGCGGAACTATTACGATCTTAACACCCACAGTTTTATTTGACGGACGAACTCCCATATATAGGTCATCCGGTACATATGTACTAATATCCGTAAAACTCCTACTGTCGCAAAAATTGCAGTGACCGCTTCCCGAGGGCAGTTGATTATACAGGTGACCACAAATGCCTACGTTACAGTCGTAAAATTATTAATGTTCAGAGTAATAATGAAATCTGTAGGCTACCTAGTCAAATGGTAGATGTTCCGTTCTGAATCCGTCTATAATGGATGGGGTGACATCTGAATAGACATCTGGATTTTCTCTTATATTCGACAGTGCATCGCCGATAGAAAAACAAGCTCTTTGTTGAGAACGCGTCACACCCACCCCATGCGGCGTACGGGATAAAAGGTTATGAAAAAATTACAAGTGTCGTTCTGATGACGTCATTACGTGCCGAGTTATAATTATGTATACACGCATGCGCGCAATATAATGTAAGGACATTTGAGAAACTTCCCCGCAGAGGACTGGAAATGAGGCGTATTTTATACACGACTTTCGAGAAGACGGGGATATTTCACGACTCAAAACGAGATATTTCCTTGGCGACATCGCGGTACTCCCTAGCAGCAAACATCACCGCGTGGATTAAGTCACGTACAGCCCTACACCACTAAAAATACAGTTTACTATTAAAGTTTGTCGATAAAAAACACGACCACGACAAACCATAAAATATACTATTAAAAAAGCGACGCATTTATACTATTTCTATTAAATTGTAATGAATATGAGTCACACTCAATTTGCTATCGCCGCCTCATTTGTGCACGTAACAATACCCCATTTATAATACACATCATAAATATTCTTTAACTATTGACATGAAGTAATTTCATTTAGCGGGAATAGACTTCAACATCGTTTTGATATATATGGAAAAGTTTAAATTGGATTGAATCTTATTTATGCGGTCGATATCAAAGGATCAAAGTTGGTGAACATAATTATATCAACTCCAGTTTTGCTTCGCCGGGGAGTTCCTCAAGACTCTGTACTTGGACCTCTACTGTTTACGCTGTATATTCAATCTATTACTGATATTATTTCTAGATACAATCTATGTTATCACCAATATGCTGACGACACTCAGCTTTATATATCTGTGCAATTTAATAACATTAATACGGTTCTGGACACTGTAACAACTTGTATATCAGAAATTCATAAAAGGATGTCATCGAATCAGCTTAAATTTGACAACAGCAAACAGAACTTTTACTTTTGGGTACAAATCAGCAAATTAAAAAATTAACAATATTTCTTTGTTGGAAATGACACCATCACTCCCATAAATAAGGTTAAGAACCTAGAAGTCATTTTCGACAGTAACTTGTCTATGGAGGGTCATGTTAACTCGGTCCTCAAATCTGCGTATTTCTACATTAGCACTATATTTAAAGTGCGTAAATATCTCGCTCTTCAGACTACAGAAAATTCTGTGCGTGCATATGTTATTTCACGACTTGATAACCGGAACTCACTCCTCTTTGGTATATCTTGTCACTTAACTCTTAAACTCAAACTAGCCCAAAATGCAGTTGCTCGTCTTGTATGTAAAACGAAGAAATATAATTGATTTTTTTTCCAATTTTGAACAATCTTGACTGGCTCCCAATTCAGTAACGAATTGAATTCAGAATTTTGGTATTAACGTTTAAATCGATTCTTTGTATGGCTTCTTATATTTGTGACCTTGTATCAATATATGTTCTCTATCGTCAAGGTAACCGATCAGCGAACAAATTGCTACTTTCTGATCCAAGAATTCGTTTCCGCAAACATTCAAACAATTACCACGCTTGGATCGTTTGAAAGGGGTATCAAAACTCATCTTTTCACCACGGTCGATCAATAGCTCTATGTTCTGATCTACTCCAGTTGTTTCTACTACATCATATCCCTCATGCAGGTCAGGAATTACTACAGTATCATGCTATGAACTGTATTTTAGATTGTTAACTATTTTGTTATCTGCGATCTTACTGTATATGTCTAATTTATTTTCGACTCATTTCTGGTATGTTTAGTTCCATTTTTAACTGTATTCCTTGTATTTCTAGTTAATCATCCATAAATTTGTAAAAGGTCTTTGATAGCCATGAGTTGGAATCGCGCTATAAATCAATAGAATTTCATTTCGTTTCATTTAACTGTTGTGTTAGGCTATTATTTGACTTATATGTACTTACTATTGTGTTATGCAATTATTAGTTATCACACGAAATGTATATAGGCGCTTTAGAGACACTCTATATACTCCAGGTATATAGGCGCTTTAGAGACATACTAGTCATTAGGGCGTTTCCAAAACAAATGAATTATTTATTGTTATTATTATCCTTATTATTATTATCGTAGAATGCTGCATCAAAGGACGCGCATCAAAGGACAAATACAGTATCACTGCACACACTAATGGAGAGAAATGCGCAGGAAAGAACCGAAACTCCTCATGTTATATGCTAAACCGAATGTAAACTCTCAAAAAAGGATCAACATGACATATTAACTCACCATTACGCTTGTTGCACATGTCTGTGTATATAGCTTTTACGGTATGCTCGCTGTAAATATCGGTGTATTCTCAAGAAACGTGTGAAAAACCTGAATGCGCTGAGCTAAAAGCTTGCCCCCGTTGCGCTCAATTGGTAGAGCATCAGACGGGTCATAGGGAGGTCGTGGGTTCGAGTCCCATCAGAAGTATGGTTGTTTATGTGAATTTCTCTCCTGGTATTCAGAGAACTATAATGGTTGCCCTAAGTAACACTAATTACACACACATATATATATATATATATATGAACAATCACAACAAAGATATGCGTGTATCAATTTATGACACATTTGCGCCAATGAAATATCAAAATTCGTCTATACCATACGTTTCGTTACTGCAAATTGCTATATAAAGCTATTGCGACATACTGATAATATAAATAATTATAATCCCCATTATTATCAACTTACGCGAGATGTCACGAGAGTTCGCGCGGTGGATGTTGGAAAATGATCTAAAAGTTCGTTGAGATACAAGCGTTTACCAACCCGAAACTCGAATAAGCGAAACGCAGCGATTGGTCGCGAGTTACATTATTCGTCTGTCAATCAAACCTCCGCCCCAACCATCGCGAACGGCCATAACAATATAGCTGTCATTCAATGTTTAGTTGCCTTATATCAGGCGTGTCAAACAACAATTTTGCGGCAGGGGAAACACCGTTGGTTCCTGTGTCCACCTGGGGGCCGGACGAACGAACGTTTACTTATGAGTTTGGCATTTTCACGGGTCGTATGGTTAGCCTTTATATATAGCCGTATATTTGACGCCACTGCGGTCTAAGTTAGTCGCTGTACGTTTCTATAGAACCCGCGTACTCATCAAGGTAGAGTGCCTCTCTACCGCTATCAATGGTTGGCGACTTCTATTGTCAAAGCTAGGGTAACCGGTAGGTAAATTCTTAGATATAAGATGAAAAGATTGTACAGTAGGTATCAAAAAAGGTAAGTCGAATTCAGAGAGTTAATCATGTAAAGTCTTTCTCATTTGTTGAGAACTAATAGTCGGTTTATCGTTTGACAGGAGCTCGTGACCTTTCCAAAGGTACCTGTCTTACGTCACTTCTGCTAAATGGCCGAGTATAGCGTTATTGAAAATGACCTGTTCAATCACACGTGCTTCAAATTTAGGGAATCGATGAAAGAGAAACTGAAATTTCAGTCGGAAATAACTGGAATGTTAGTATTCCTTACTTTTATGCAACTACACATTCAACGTGTCCTCCTTCCTTTTTCACAGCTAGAAACGACGGAGCATGTATCCTTGGGATGATCACAAGTTTGCTTGACGATGTTTTGCTTCGATGTTTTTCGCTGATCGCCCAGTGCGATACCTTCCACAATACAGCTTAATACGGTTAAGGCTTGTACTATTTCTCTCGATATTTTTTAACATTGGCCTAGATGGTTTTGGCTGCTGAAGGTTCTCGGTCTATGAGACGTTGCCCAATAGCATCGCGATTTTGCTGCAAACCCCCAATCTAGTGAAACACTGTCACCACAAACGTCACCTGTTCCATCGCTCCATCTATCCAATTAACCCACTCGGACTGTCCTCATACTTTCACGTACGCTCTTCTAAAATAAAATGATGTTCGTAATCGATAGTTACCTAACCAAATTAAAAAGCTTGACACAACCAATTTGGCAGTCGGGCGTTTCATCTATTTCAGCTGTTGTTTGAATCAGTTGAGGTACGCACATTCCCTTTGTATACTGTAGTCCTTTACAATCTCCCGTTATCGTCGTAGTTATTGCAATCGCCCCACAACCACCATTTCTTGCGCTAGCCGTATGAGTCATTGAAAATAGAAACGCACATAGAAACGCGATAACATTTTTATGGCTCACTGCGAAAAAATGACGAAATTTCGGTTGGAAAGAAAATTCTTCCTCGATTTGATATTAATAAAGGGAACACATGGTGGTTCTTTTAATAACGGGAGACAAAAGCATCAATAACATCTTCCCTACGGTTGGGTTAGAATTTTGACCCACCCCCTCCGGTAACCGCTGTGAAATGGAATGAAATGAAATTGATTTATAGTGCCATTTTAACACGCGGCTATCAAAGACACTTTAAAAACTTATTGTTATTATGATTAACTAGAAACACATGGAATACGGTTCAGAATCGAACCTGCAGTATAGGTACAATGTACTTTAAAGTCATCTACACAGCGTGCCTATTTAGAAAATTTACTTGATAAAAGTGTGTTTATTAGCCGAGCTGTGACGCACGCAACGCGAGTAAGTGGTGAAAAGGCCTCTCCACCAACGGAATTTAGTGCAATACGGAGCTGCACGTAAGAATGTGCCTTTCAGCTTAGATGGTAGAATACTAGACCGATTATCTGGAGGGCGTAGGTTCGGACCCTGCCAAAGAATGTCTTTTTTTGAGTTTCAGAAAAGTCCATGTCATACACTGGTTTTAGCATCCACCTTTACGGAATCTTATTATTATATTATATGCTTTTATTAGCATGAAATATCCAAACAGAACGTAAAATATCTAACAATATACAATACAATAATATTTACAAATGGTGTTAGACTATATAAAAAGGAAAAAAAAATAATTTTGAAAATAGTAAGAAATAAACACGCAAAGGTATATTAAACATCTATGTAAAAACCTCTAGCGCGATACAAATAACATAATACAATTGACTGTATACAGGAAAAAATCATATTAATACACATGGTCAACAAATATCTTGAAAAGGGCATATCTGGGATGCAACAGGTTGGAACTAATTATGATAAATAGGAATCGGTCACATGTATTCGCTAACATATATGTAGAAGCATTGAACGAAAATTGAGGATACGTATAGAAATCAATCAATATATGGGTAAATAAAGCGTAAACCGTGAGCCGATCCCCAGCGCGTGGTACTGGGTTCCCACAACAAGTAGTGCCCCCTACATGTATCCGTTATCATTCAGCCAATCAAGAATGTTTTTAACATTCACCGAATCAAGAACGTTTTTAACATTCACCCAATAAAGAACGTTTTTTAACATTCACCCAATCAAGAATGTTTTTAACATACACCCAATCAAGAATGTTTTTAACATCCACCCAATGAAGAATGTTTTTAACATTCAGCCAATGAAGAACGTTTTTAACATTCACCCAATCAAGAATGTTTTTAACATTCACCCAATCAAGAACGTTTTTAACATTCAGCCAATGAAGAACGTTTTTAACATTCACCCAATCAAGAATGTTTTAACATTCACCCAATCAATAACGTTTTTAACATTCAGCCAATGAAGAACGTTTTTAACATTCAGCCAATGAAGAATGTTCTCAACATTCACACAATGAAGATTGTTTTCAACATGCGTCCTCTATAGAATGCTTTAGAAATTGTATATCATCTTGTAAAATAATTTTGTAATGTAACTTTTTCATCGACTCTTGCATTTGCCACGACCACAAAGCATCCATAATTTTCCATATCCATGCGTATCTATATCGTTTCAATGATTCAATGATAAAAATATAACACGAATAGCGCGACTTTGAAATTCGGAGCCTCGCAGCAAGGTCAAAAGACGGTTTATAAAATGTCTCCTATATCAAGAATTCAACAACGGATATTAAAATCGCAAGTTTTTGCACAATCACGGGGGGCTCATGAATAAAATAACGTAATTATACTGGATGAAACGTAACGGTACGTTCAGTTCAAAGGCCATTGAAAGGGCATACGTCGTATGGCGTCCTGTGTTATAATCGCGTGTCGGCTTGTTATTAAAAACCGGTTTTGTGCGATATAATAAAATTTATACGGAAAAGAAGCAATTTAAACAAAAAAAGTTACATCGAGAGTCAGATCAGTAGACAATCTTCGTTAACTGAAAACCCTCATGCTACTGGTGTGGAGGAGAGACAGGACGGCGGCACAGTACTGGTGTGGGAGAGAAAAGGAACTGAGATTCAATGTATGTCGAAAGAGATTATCTCTCTTTAGTACGATATAAAATCTCTTTACAAATCCTGATAAAACCAATACAATGGTAATTTCGGCAAATAGCAAGACTCGAAGAAGGGACAAGTAACGGAGATTTCCAAAGAAAAATCCTAACATGTTGAAATGTTAACATCGGAAGGAGGGATGTACGAACGAACGACGGATGAAATCGGATTAGCATAATGGATGCAGCGTTTACATAGGTAAAATGCTCGTATAGCCTATCCGAATATTATGCTATATGCTGGAACGTTTCAAAGTTGTTTACATTGGAAACTAATTTAAATTTTAATCGAAATATTATTCAAACGAGTTATACATTTTACGCTGCCGCAAATTGAACCATTAGGAACTTATAAAGTATACAATCTATGTTATCTATCACAGCAGTCATTTGAGAATTCCATCCCTCAAATCGTGAAATCCACACACATGATTATCTCGACTAATAATTAATCAATCGAGCAGTGTATACGCATTAGTCATGATTTATGCCCCAAAACATATCTGGCGATTCGTATTGTAGGGCAGCGTGTCAGCGAGTGCCACGAGGCGTGGTCATGAGGCTGAAAACCGCTGAGGTGGACTAAAATTCGATGGAATGCAACCCCAGAAATTGTGAATTTAGCGATAAATATTATTTTGTCTCCATCAGCGTCTACACAGTGTAATTGTCGCGCAAAGGTCCATATACCGCGAGTTGGTGTGGACGGTGCGCAATTTCTCTAGATTCAGTTCAGCTGCCGCTGGGATATGTCACATTCACTGTACCCTGGGTACACGCCGTACATTCGGCGCAAACTGGACATCCAGTACGTTCTATAATTATTCAGCTTACTCTGTACCTACCAAACAGCAACGTTTTCGTTATGTTCTTGCGGCTATATCTAAAACTTTTCCAAAGACCGATCATATTCAAGGGACATAACCCCTTGCAGCCGTATTATTTAAGGTATATATATATATATATATATATATATATATAAAACAAAATTTATATTTCAACTGAATTAACATAATTTGATGGAAGGGTATGAAGTTTTACTCGCTATGGTTTTAGTATATCATTATTTCATTATTTAGATGAACTTTTACCGGAGCGCGAGTATGTATGTATATATCTACGTACGTGCCTGCGTGGGCGTGGGCGTATCTAGGTATCTATGTAGTAATAAACTGATTACCGAGGTGATCGTTGCGTGAGCCATCCTTGGCCCCATATAAAGCTAGCTATTAGCTAGCCTCACTTATAAGGGGTGGGGGAAACACCTACTGCGAAAAACCCACCGAGTGTGCACAGACAATTGGCCTTTTTTCCATTCGCGCAGCTGGTTTCAAACGTCTACACAAGCTACACGCACACTCCGCGAATCTATGAAAAGTTAATCCTAATGAGATAACGACATAGACGAGGTAAGCGACATGAGAGACCATTTATAGAACATCTGAAGCGCAGCAAACGTCAGCAGAAAAACCCGGAGAGAACCACACTGCAATAGCTACCCAGACCCTATGGGCAAAGGGGCATAAGGAGTTTTCAGCCCGAAAAGCGCCAGTGTTAGTATACTGGTTAGAACGGTAATTGAACCAGGGACCGCCGAATTCAAACACCCCAACCACTATGCTAACTGCCCCCTCACCGAAGCACTAGACTCTTAAAGTAAGTTCGTCGGTTCGAATCTGGAAGGTGGAAATACAGTTTTACGCGTTTTAAAATTGTTCGCGAAGCCCTGCGATTACCTCCCGTTAGCGTCGACGTAGGACAGAGGTACGCACGTCAGCACATCTTTAACATCGTCACTGACGTCGCCTCCAACCAAAATCTATGTTCGAAACTTCACATTACAAAAAACTTCGCCGCCCTCAACGAACGAAAACAGCTAAAAATACCGCCGCCACATGCCTAAGTGACGTCAACCACGAAATGTCATTAATGAGAAATCGACCTATACGCGTCGGGTGACGCACCACACCTGTTACTTTTTCCGGGTGACTAATATTCTCTATTGTCACAAGTTTGTGATATATTTATCCACAGTGAGCGAGGAAAGTGGTATCACCTCCGCGGGGTTCTGTTTTTCCTGACTCGTACTGATAGCTGTAACGAATTTACGCCAAATAATTCTTCCCACCACCGAAGTCACCGGTATTCATCAAAGAAGCCTATTGTCCCAGTTTTCGGCAGAAATACTGAGAGATTTCGCTTTCTTATAATTTCCAGGCGATTCTCATGATCGCCGCGGGACGACTTTCCTTATAATAGTTCACTAGAGCGAACTGGTTAAATCTCACACAATACCAGAGTCGTAAAATTAAACATCCGGGGCGCGCATGGCTTGAATATCACGGACTGTATAACCAATGTCCATGCGCACCGTATCGCCTCATTATCGTATTTGAAACGTGTGCAACCCGGTTTTTTGTCACGATGTTTTTGCTTTGTATGTAGCTTCCCTTGGCGCGTCGTCCTTTAAACTAAAATGGCGTAATTGGGCCGGTGTTTGCGCTTTCCTACGCGGCATTGTACCCCGTAACATTTGCTGTAACATATACTGTAACAAAGGCTGTAACATTTTTGAAAAGTATCTCTGGCGAAAAAAGTTACATGAATCGAGTCTTTAAGAGTTTTATGGAGATATATTGCAGACAAGCATCCTGTGTAGCGGCTAATCTTGTCTCTGCGTGCCAGAAATATAAATACAATAAAAAGGTAAACACTTTACACCTTCTAAAGGAGATTAACACGGGCTTTGTCTATTTAGTTTACTTAATCAGAATATAAATTTATTTTGACGAATTTCCTTTACCACACCATTAAAATCTTTTACAGGCATAATTTGTATACGAATACTTGTATGAATTCTATCTTAATTAGTAAATAAGGTCCGAATGCGAGATTTCGTTTTACAAAAACGATACAGCTAACAGGCCATACATACATAACATAACTTACATGTCCGATTAAAAGCTATGCGGGGACGCAACGTGTCATTTCATTGACTTTAGTAGGTACTTAAAACATCGTTAGCTTGGATTTTTATGACGTCAGGAGAGGGAAATATAATTCGTAGGTTACACCTAGGGATACAAAATATAAAATGCACATTCCCACCCCTCCAACTTGTGCCAGGTGCAAGATGCACACCATGGCGGTTCGACAACCCTTTGTGATAAATATTCGTTTGATTAAAATCAGTCATGCGCAGAGACGATACGTGAATATGATATCTTTGTTAACGGAGACATCCGGCTTTAGTATTTCGACAGACACTCGCCGTTCATTCAAGGATGCGACAATGAGATACGACCGGGTGAATTGATAATTGAATAACCGTGAAGTTTATTATTGGATTTATCGTCCGAATGCGTTGGCGAGGATACATTCGAGACCGACTCCCGGTAAATAGGGAATTAGTGGAAAATCCGAATTTCGGCGTTGGGTATATAAGGTGAATGAAATCGTTAAAATAACAATTCGCTTGAAGTTGCATCGTTCAGTATCATTAATTGCACATGGGCGGTGGCTCGTTTCAGAGAAACCAGCATCGCTAATCTGGCCATCACAGTCTCAAAAATGTCTCTTCTATGTCAAAATATCTAACTCACACCTCGGCCAAACGCTGGTTCACGCTTTTGTATCTGCCCGTATCGACAACTGCAATTCCCTTCTGACTAACTTTCCAGCCTGTGACATTCAACTACTCCAAAAAATCCAAAACAGCGTAGCTCGACCTCTCACTCATACCCATCGCTCTCAACATAATCACTCCCGCCTTAATCTCCCTTCATTGGCTTCCTGTTAAACAGCGATACAGTTTGAAATACTTGTTCTTAACCACAAATGTCTTAATCTCACTGCACCAAAGTGTCTCAGCGATCTCACAGTCATCCATAAGTCTGCCAGAAACACAAGGCAGTCGAAAACAGTTAATCGTGTTGTCTCAAAATCAAAGCGAGTACACCTCGGCGATCGTACTTTTACTGATAGATAATTTTCACGATACAAGCAACGGAACACACCTGTGACATTGTCATGATTATCATCCGGCTATTTTCTATTACTGGTTTTGATGCTGGCAATCCTTTGCATTGTATCTGTAATTATTTTCCGGTAATTCATCTTAACTTCTTGTCTAAGTGTCACTAGATGGTGTAATTACGAATTACTGCGCTTTATGAATTACTAGTTATTATTATTATTACCTCTGCCACCACTCCCACCACCACCACCTGCATTGGGGCAATCACGTGACATATGCCCTTCTTGGTTACACTTGAAGCAGACTGAAACATCAACAATCATCCTATACAAATTCTGCTAGCCAGTCTGCCTCGATCTCTCGTTAACTTGACTCGACTGAAGACGTATAAAGAAGCCAAGTATGTCCTGGAGAAATTTCGTTGATAAGCAGTCGATCTAAAAATTGTGTGCGTATTACTATATGCAGTAGAAAAATCAGAGACATCACAAATTGCTGCGCTCTCATCATGATGTAAAACATACATACCTCTACTGCCCCCGCCACCAGTGCTGCCTGAATTGGGGCAATCACGTGACATGTGACCTTCTTCGTTACACTTGAAGCAGGCTGAAGCCATAGACACCACATTCATGACAGTACAGACTACACCCGTGTACTCAAAATAGTAGAAAAATCGAGAGCAACTTAAAAACAAGCAAATATATTTTAATAGTTCGCAAAAATTGACCGAAATTAATTTAGTGACTTGTGATAGGCAATTAAAACAAAGCGAGGTCATCCGAGATTATAACTAACTGCAGGTTGTCCTCATTTTACAGGTTACGCTTTGACAGTCATAAATCTGCCCCTTAAACTATATGTATTGGAATAACGAATTGTGGGTACTCACTTTTACTGGATGCTCCCCCACCTCGACCTCCCCCAAAGCCGCCGCCGCCGCCACCACCAAAACTGCCGCCACCACCAAAACTGCCGCCACCACCAAAACCGCCACCCCTGCTACTCCCAAAACCGCCACCTCTGCCACTCCCAAATCCGCCACCCCTAAAAGTCATCAATGAAGTATGAGGAACAGCATCATTATCATCATCTTCATCATTATATTTATTACCAATGTACTATCAGCATCACAGATATCCATCTAAACATAAATGTTTATCGAGTCTATTCAATCAAGTTCTTTTCATTCCTTACATCCTTACACCATTACATCCCTACACCATTACATCCTTACATCATTACATCTTAACATCATTACATTATTACATCCTTACATCATTACATCCTTACACCATTACATCCTTACATTATTACATCATTACATCCTAACATCATTACATAATTACATCCTTACATCATTACATCCTTACATCATTACATCCTTACATCATTACATGGGCATGAAGGATGTGTGAATGGCGATTGATGACTTTTAACCAATGTAATCCACACGAGAAACGTACCTCGGTACATCGGTTTCTTCCCTTTGACTGCCGAAACCTGTAGAATCATCACACATCCTACATGAGATATCATCTCTAACTAACTCATAGCCTAAGGTAATTAGTCAATTACCACCATCAGAAATTATTAAAATATGAAAGTACATCTCTTTCGGTAGTCTTGAATAATTACACTAATGGCACAGAATAACATAAATACGACAATTACAAAGATAACACCATTTTGACTAACTAAAGAATAACACAAGCTTTCGTATATCAAGTATACTTTGTCAGATTGCAGCATTGTGATTAATCTATATAAGTCAAAAAAGCTGTTACCTTTGTATTTGTATAACCATTGTATTTGTTGTATTTACGATATGGCTAACACGGCAACCCATGCCTCAATACTAAATAACAAAAAATTATAATTTAGATTCATAAAAAACTGATATAACTTGGCACAACCAAGCCAGACAGAGACCCTGGCCAGCTCATCTCAACACACATGGCAGCCATCTGTGAGGGGCCAACCAGCTAATCCAGACAGAGACGCTGGCCAGCTCATCTCTACACACACCAGCCATCTGTGAAGGGCCAACCAACTAATCCAGACAGAGACCCTGGCCAGCTCATCTCAACACACATGGCAGCCATGTGTGAGGGGACAACCACCTAATCCAGACAGAGACCCTGGCCAGCTCATCTCAACACACATGGCAGACATCTGTGAGGGGCCAACCAACTAACCCTAGAGCAGGGCCAGCTCATCTCAACACACACAGCAGCCATCTGTGAGGGGCCAACCAACTAATCCAGACAGAGACCCTGCCCAGTTCATCTCTACACACATGGCAGCCATCTGTGAGAGGCCAACCAACTAATTCAGAGACCCTGGCCAGCTCATCTCTACACACACGGCAGCCATCTAAGCCAATGACTAGCCCCGATAGGTTATTAGAGCACCGCTAAAAGCATCCATCTGTATCCGAAAAAGGAGCTGACATAACGCCCTAGTTTCATTATTGCTACAAACATGGGGGCAGTTAGCGTAGTGGTTAGAGCTATTGGCTTTGAATCCAGAGGTCCCTGGATCAAGTCCCGCTCTAACTAGTATACTCCCTGCAGCATATTTTCGGGCTTAAAACGCCTTAAACCACCTGTTTATTTTATTTATATATTTGTCCAATACCTTTACAAAAACCCGATATGAAATTCTATGATTTGATTACACAACTATACATGTTATACAGGAAATAATGGACACGAATAAATACGTATGTTTACGTATATATACACATAAGATACATACATAAAATAAATGCATGTCTTGAGTAGGTGATATTACTGGTCATTTATTTTCAAATGGAATTGTGTTGAACAGAACTGCCAGAAGTTAAATAATTATTTGAGGCGCCCATTAGGCAAATCCAGAGGACCCTGGTTCAATTCCCACTCTAACCAATCTATTACCTGTGGCCTTGTTCGGACAAAGAAATAATACAGCACCTTAAGCCCCTGTGCTCATGGGAGTCTGGGTAGCCATTGAAGTGTGGTACTGTTAGGGTTTTTTCCCCGCTGACGTTGCTGTGCTTCAGATGCTCTATGGATGGTATCTATGTCGCTTACCTCCCCGCTATGTCATCATCCCACTGTAAATAACCATTAACTATCATAGACTTAGCCGAGTGTGTGACATATGTAGCCCGTATGTAGACGTTTGAAACCAGTAGTGTGGATGGATGGTCAGCTGTCTGCCTAAACTCCATGACTCCGTGTTGCACTAGTTGTTTCTCCCTCACCCCTGAGAGGTGAGGCTAACCAAACTGTCGTGTTAACCACATTAATAAGCTAGCTTTTTACGTGGATGGCCAAGAATGGCCCCAGGGCAACGATTACCTTGGTCTATAAATACATACATATTACTAGAAACTCTGCAGCCATCTAAGGACCCCAAAAATTGGTAATTACACTATAAATAGGACCCAAAAAACTTGGTAATCAGCCTACAAATACATACATATTACTAGAAACTTCACACCCATCCAAGGACCCAACAAACAGCTGAGATAATGCCCTTGTTTGACTAGAGCTATAAACACTGCACCAACCGCCAGATTTAACGCCGAAGCTCCCACCAGTTCGTGCACCGCCCCCACTGGGAAAACCACCGGTAGATCTCTGGGCTGGACTACTCTCATCCCATCCGCTGTCATCGTTGCCATTCACGACGGGCTGCGATACCTGCACGCTGCCCCCGGGGCGTCCATCTAGACCATTCTGTATGGGGCGACCTCGGCCAAATCTGCATCGGGCATCAACAAAAATCACGGACCAAAAAGATATATGCGGTATATTTAACAATAAAACCAACGTGCACAAATTAACATCATTAACATCATTAATATTGTAATAGTGATATGTCTGAGGAACTTAATGACTGACTATTAATTAAATCCACTGAATTGACTGAATACAACAGAATGAAAGTCATCTAGTAGTGTTTTTGAAAGATCCACAAAAGTAATAGGAGAACTTCAGCCAAAGATTGTGGTACTTCTCCTAAAATGACGGTATTAACTGGGTTAGCTGCCAGAGCCACAGAAAGATGACTTTTGTCCCAGATTTTTCCCAGTGAAATGTGTCTTATTAAGTTGTTTACCATAACGATGACTGTCTCCAAAAAAAATAAAGGTATTGATCGCTAAAGGATTAACTGGGCGTCATTGTATAAAAAAAGGGAAAATATGGTGTAAATTGGTCTTTATAACTAGGTATATTCGTATTAACTGAGCCAATCTAGGCTGTTTCATGGTGTAAGAATGGCAATTCAATACCGTACCTGCCGTTCGTGTAAACGGGTTATCGGAAAATACTTTCTCGAATAGTCCAAGAGCTAACACATGCATACGTGCCCGCATACACAGACATACATAGATACACATCACACCCTTTAATCACCTTCAAGGATTTTTTCAAATTAATTTTATTACCCCGTATTGGATAAGATAAAATTTGGATGATTAACCTCTTTAAAGGCATAGCGACATAAACGTTGTCACTGGTTTACCCGCGGAGCGACATTTATGTCGTCTACACAGAAGGTCGTATGTAACGAATATTTTCATTTGTCAGTCAACTCGAGGGAATCTCAGGAACGTTCGATTACATACGAATTACTTTTCTGCCTCTGTTTTGTTACTTTTTACAATGTGGTGGGTTACTTATATAATATTTGAACACTACAAACAAGTTAGCGTACCCGGAAGGGAATGAAATAGCGTTTTAGTAAAATGAGAACCTCTGGCGCGAAAGCTAGCGTGTTTTCCCAGCAAAAATGCCGTAAGAACTATAATGTTCATGAAGTTTTACACCCAATCCGACAAAATCCTGATCAATGTAAAGAAAATGGCATAAAATACATGTACATATGATATCGATGATGGAACTTCTGTCTTTCCTATATATATACTC